>JAQZBX010050364.1:0-13146 GCA_029593785.1 Cabassous unicinctus | reverse complement strand
ACTGCTGTGGCAAACTAAAATTCCAAAGAGCATGTGTCAAAGAGAGAATCTACACCCACCCATCAACTGTTTGTTCCCCAGGAGTATTCACCAAGTGTACAGGGTAGTACACTAGAGGCTGGTGGGGAAAGAAGAGAAGAACTGAGAAAGGTGACCACCTAGCTGTATGGAGCCCCCAATCAAATGCAAGGCAGCTAGCCCCTATAGACAGGGAACAGGCAGGAGAGCTGACCATGTGCAGGAGAACTGGGAGAAAGCTCCCTGAGGCACTCAGGACATTCAGTAAGTGAAGGCTGGAGATGGAGCATGAGAGCAGAGAGAAACGTCTCTGAGCTTTTCCAAGGCCTTCACAGAATATAAGGCAGCTTCCTCCAAGGATGAGGTAAGGCAGAAGGCAGGAGAGCTCCCTCAAGGCACAGAAAGCTAAGGAAAGAAATGGAGAGCAAAGAGATCCAGCAACTGGTTGTAAAATAGAGAGACAGAGAACAAGCTCTTCCTCAATTCAGAAAACACCTGACTCAGCAATAAAGCATGAGATCTTAAGAATCCCACTAATTCTCAGGTATTCCTGCTGAAAGAAAAGTCCTGACCTTACTCCCAAAATATTTAAAGGTGTGATAAATTGAATCAAACTAAAGCAGTCACAAAAACCTAGACCTACATCCATCACAGATCAGCTTGATTCAGCCCTCAATCCAGTATATTGGAAGAAGAAGGTATAAGGAATTGAACTCAACCTCTACTGTCTTTTATATAATATATGTGGCACATTAAGATATAGAACCAAGAAATCGTGATCCATGAATAGAAATAGTAAAGAGTAAATAGAAGCAGCACAGAAATTCTCACATGTTGAAATTATATGAAAGATGACATAAAATAACTATGACAGAAATTTTAAGCAAAAGGTACGTATACAATATACATGACAAATGGAGAATTCCAAGACAGATGGAAATTGCAAAAAAATCAAAAGAAAGGATAGAAATGAAAATTATAACATATTAACAGCAAACTGGAACAGTAGGTAAAAGGATCAGTGAACTTTAAAACAGGTCAATAGAAAATACCCAAACAAACAAAGGGAAAAAAATTGTAGGGAAAAAAAAAGAAATCAGTATGTTTGAGATCTCTGGTCTCTGGGAGAACAGACAACCAAGTATACAATTGGTGCTCCAAAAATAAATGAAAAAGAGAATGGGGCAAGAGAATATTTGATGAACTACCTGAAAATTTTCTAAAATTGGTGAAAGACATCAGTCAACAAATTCAAGAAATTCAGATAAACTCAAAAAAGGAAAAATAACAAAGGAAATCAATACTAGGCAAAAGAAAATCAAACCGTAGAACACCAAAGAAAGGGCAAACTTAAAGCAGGCAGAAGGGACTTCTGGTCCACCAAGATGGTGGCATAGGTCAATACAAAATGCCATCACCCCACAGAGTCTTGAAAAAACCATCTTCCTCAAAACTCTGGAATGCATTTAAAAGGATGCCTTTACTGAGCAAGTACCAAATCAAGAAAAAACAGCTTTGAAAATGGTATGAGAGGGACAACCAGCAAGATGGCAGCAGAGTAAGGAGCTCCTAGAGTCAGCTTGTGCTACAAGGCAGTTAGTAATCACCCAGAGCTATCTAAAGCACCTATTTGGGGGATCCAGGAGACCAGAAGAGCATCCTGCAACATCCTTGACAGAATGGAAGAAGGAGACTGCCCATTTGCAGAGAAGATTTGTAAGTAGAGCACTCCATGCCCTGGAGGCCAGTGCCCATCCTCCACTGGTGGCACAAGCCATTTCAGGAGCTATTCTGCGGCTGGAATTGAAAGCTCCACTTCCCAAAAACAGGAGAGGAAGAGACAGTTGGGCACCAACTTCAGCTACTGATTAGTAAATTCGGCAGGCTAAAGTATAATCCTAAGAGTAGCTAATGTTTGAACCTGTCCAAGTCAAAAAGAGGCTGGTAGCCACCATTTTATCCCCACCCCTGGCAGGAGGGGAAGCGGGGTAGACTGAAAATCATAGTATTGGTAGGGACCAGCTTCTTTCTATCCAGATAAGACTGCAGCTCTAGCTTAAGCCCCAGGCCCACCTCTGGCAGGGAGAAAGCTAGGGGGACCTGCGACAGCCTTTCTGGGAAAATATAGGCCACACCACGGAGGCGTGTGGTCATCCTACTCTGGAAGTGCAAGTCGCCTCAGGAGCTATTTGGGAAATGGAAGCTCCATTTCCCAAAAACAGGGGAGGAAGGGATGGTTGGCCACTGATTTCAGTTATTGATTAGTAAATTTGGCTGGCTAAAGTATAACCCTAAGAACAGCTAAAGTTTGAAACTGTCCAAGTAGGAAAGAGGCCGGTAGCCCCATTTTGACTTCACCCCTAGCATGAGGGGAAGCCAGGCTGACTGAAAATCACAGTGATGGTAGGGACTGGTTTCTTTCACTCAGATCAACCTGCAGCCCTAGCCTAGGCTTCAGTCCCACCTCTAGCAGGGAGGAAGCTGGCGGGCCCTGCAGCAGCCTCTCCATGTAACTGCAGGTACATTCAGCTGGCACATACTGAATAGTCGGAAGTCTACCAGGGCAACGGTCTTTTGGGACACGTATGGCAAGATTGCTGCTCACACCTGTAGCTCTATCCCCGCCCCAGACAGGGGAGAAAGGGGAATGAAACTTCATCAGTCTCTCTGGGCAACTACAGTCTAGGCCTGCACAACTTAGATTATTACACACAGCTGTGACTCTGTCCCTACCCCTGGCAAAGGAGAAAGTTGGGAGAAGCTTCATTAGTCCCTGGGGCAATGATGGCAGCTTGAGCCTCCACAGCTTACGGCACCAACTACATCCTTGGCTCCTACTACACAAACAGCAAGGGAGAAAGGGCAAGAAAGCCCTAAACTAAAGAGAGAAACTGCACCAGAATAAATACTCTAGTAAGGCAGATGCCAAGACACCAACAAAAAATTACAATCCCAACCAAGAAACAGGAAGATATGGCCCAGTTAAAGGAACAAGAGAAGCCTCCAGATGACATAAAGAAGTTGAGATAACTAATCATAGATGTTCAAACAAATCTCCTTAATAAATTCAAAGAGATGGCTAAAGAGATTAAGGATATTGAGAAGACATTGGATGAGCACAAAGAAGAATTTGAAAGCATACAAGAAAAATAGCAGATCTTATGGGAATGAAAGGTGCAATAAATGAAATTAAAAATACACTGAAATCATATAATAGCAGATTTGAGAAGGCAGAAGAAAGGACTGGTGAGCTTGAAGAAATGGCCTCTGACAGCAAACAAACAAAAGAACAGATGAAGAAAGAATGGAAAAAATTGAACAGGTTCTCAGGCAACTAAACGACAGCAAGAGCCATGCAAACATACATGTCATGGGTGTCCCAGAAGGAGAGAGAAGGGAAAAGGGGCAGAAAGAATATTTGAAGAAATAATGGTAGAAAATTTCCCAACCCTATTGAAGGACATAGATATCTGTGTCCAAGGAGCACAACATACTCCCATTCAAATAAACCCGAATAGATCAACTCCGAGACACATACTAATCAGAATGTCAAATGCCAAAGACAGAATTCTGAGAACAGCAAGAGAAAAGCAATGCATAACATATAAGAGATACCCAATAAAGGCAAGTGCTGATTTCTCACCAGAAACCATGGAGGCAAGAAGGCAGAGGTATGATATATTTAAGATACTACAAGAGAAAAACTTCCAGCCAAGAATCTTAAATCTGGCAAGACTGCCTTTCAAAAATGAGGGCAAGTTTAGAATATTCAGATAAACAGAAACCGAGAGAGTTTGTAACCAAGAGACTGGCTTTGTAGGAAATACTAAAGGCTGTGCTACAGCCTGAAAAGAAACGACAGGAGAGAGCGGCCTGGAGGAGAGTCTAGAAATGAAGATTATATCAATAAAAGTAACTAGTGTCAAAAGAGTGATGAAAAAAAAGTTTGACAGATAAAACCCAAATATGCAGGGATAAACTTAACCAATAATGTAAAGCACATACATGTATTCAGAAAACTACACCTCATTGTTAAAAGAAATAAAAAAGACCAAATAATTGGAAGAACATTCCACGCTCAATTGGCAGACTAAATATTATTAAGATGTCATTTCTACTCATATTGATATATAGATTCAATGCAATCCCGATGAAAATTGCACCAGCATTTTTTAAATAAATAAAAAACACAATTATCAAACTTATTTGGAAGGGTAAGAGGTCCTGAATAGCCAAAAACATCTTAAAAAGGAAAAGCAAAGTTGGAGGACTCTCATTTCTGGAATTGAAATCATATTACCTAGCTACAGTGGTAAAAACACCATGGTACTGGTGTACTGGCATAAAGACAGACACATAGACCAATGGAACCGAATTGATGGTTCAGAAACAGATGCTCACATTTATGGTCAAGTGGTTTTTGACTAGCCTGTCAAACCCACCCAGCTCAGGCAGAGCAGTCCACTCAACAAATGGTGCTGAGAGAACTGGATATCCATAGCAAAAGAAGGAAAGAGGACCCCTATATCTCACACCTTATTAAAAAATTCACTCAAAATGGATCAAAAACCTAAATATAAAAGCAAGATCCATAAAGCTTCTAGAACAAAATGTAGGAAAATATCTTCATGACCTGGTGGTAGGTAGTGGATTATTAAAGCAGATAAGAGGAGGACTGAGATGGACTACTGATGTTTAATGTACATAGAAGTTTTAACTAACTTTACTGCAAAAGTGTGGAAATGTACAGAGTTGATAGTAACACATTATAGTAAGTAACAGCTGGTTTATAAATGGGAATGTGGCTGAAAAGGGTAGTCTAGGGATGTAAATACCAAATGACAGAAAGCTAGAGAATAATCCAGGGACTGAATAGCACAGTAAACCCAGAGGCGGATGAGAATTGTGGTTGATTGTACCAATGCAAGAGCGTCCTTTGTGAGCTAGAGCAGATATACATCATTATTGCAGGGTTGTGGGAATGTGAAGAAGCATGGGAAAAATACAACTGGAGTGACCTATGGACTGTGGTTAACAGCAATAATGTAAAATTCATGCTTCTATGCCAAAGACATACTGTGTTGATAATGGGGGAGTATGGAAAAAGTGTGCTGTGGACTTGGTAATAATCTGAGGATATTATCTCATAATCTGTAACAAATGTTCCCCTCAGTGTGGTGTGTTGATAGAGGGGTGTTGTTTGGGAATTCTGCACATGTGCATGATTGTTTTGTAAGTTTACAACTTCGGTCATAAAAGTACACCAAATGTAAGATAAGGGCTATAGTTAGTAGTAAGATTTTGACAATATTCTTTCATAATTTGTACCAATGTCTCACAATGCAAGGTGGTGGTGGTGGGTTGATGTATGGGACCCCTGTATGATGTTATGCATGTTTGCTTTGTAAGTTCACAACTTTTTACATACACTTATTGTTTATGTATGTTCATGTAAAATGATATAATAATAATAATAATAGGGTGGGTTGGGGGAAGAATACTTTGATTAGTAGTAATATTCAGAGGATACTCTTTGATCATTAATTAAAAATGTTTCACAATATGCAAGGTATTGATGGTAGGGTGAAATATAAGAGTCCTGTATGATGTTATGTATGCTTGTTTTGTAAGGTCACAACTTTTACTATACACTTATTGTTTATGTATGTTTATGTATGAGTAATATACTTCAATAAATTGTTATAAAAAATGGTATAAGAGGCCCCTGGCGCCCTTGCTGGCACCTCCCCCAGCCCACCCCATTGCAGTGTAGAGCCAGCCTGCACTCCCGCTATGGGTCCCTGGAAGTATTCTGGAAGAAGTACAGTCACCCATAGGAACAAACTGGGGTGCTGGTATGTTGAAGCCAATCTAACACATGGCAGCCTGAAAAATGAAACAGGAAACTCCTTTCTGGCACCTCTGGGAGCTTACCCCACAGACAGAAGCACTTGTAAACAGCTACAGCAGTATAAGAAACAATTAAGTCAAACCAGCCTGGGGCTCAGCATTATAAGCTTACAGACGTAAAACAGAGCACTTAGGAAGGAGATAAAGTCTATTTCATAAGCAGTAGAAGGGACATTGGGATACTTGTAAATGGGGGAACTCCTAAGGCCAAAAATGAGCAAAAGCACAGGACAAGACTCAGACTCAGAAAAGATGGAGAGGACCCTAAACTTTACTTTTGCCTTGGGCTGATCTTCAATGATAGGAAGGTTAAATTCTGAAGGGGAGGAGCAGCCAAAAAGCAGAGCCAATTTGCAAAGACTGTGAAAGATATTCTTTGCAGTTGTTTATTTGTTATTCTTAGTTCCTGGCACACAAGAATACATCAGTCACATCACTAGATGGATACAAATGTAAGGAACAGACAGATCAGGGACTGATCTCAGAGTTAACAATTTATAATATTAAAATGTACATGGTGCAACAAAAGATTACAAGATAAACAAAGAAACAGGAAATGATGGCCCATCCAAAAGAGCAAAATCAAATTCAGAAACCATCAACAAGGAAGAACAGATGTTGGACATGTCAGACAAAACTTAAAAAAAAAAAAAAAAACAAGGAGATAAAGAAAAACACAGAGAAATAACTCAAGGAATGATGAAAGAACAATACCAGAATCTCACTAAAAAGAAAACATTTTAAAAAGGAATCAAACAGAAATACTGGACTTGAAGGTCACAATAACTGAAATGAAAAATTCTTTAGCAGATTGGAGCTGGTAGAAGAAGCAATCAGTGAACTTGAAGACATGACAATTAAAATGGTTCAGGCCGAGAAGCAGAAAGAAATAAGAATGAAAAAAAAGTGACTAGAGCCTAAGAGAAATTATAGTCCTTGTTTCTGTAACTGGTCACATGGGATACCATAAAACATAGCAAAATACATATTCTGTGAATCCCAGAAGAAGAAGACAGAGAGGAAGGGACAGGAGGAATATTAAAAAATAATAATAATGGTAGAAAACTACAAAATTTATTAAAAGACATGAACATTCATATTCAAGAATCCCAGTGAATCCTAAATAGGATGGACTACAAGAGAGCCACACCTAGACACAGTACTAACACTATCAAATTCCAAGGATAAGGAGAAAATTCTGAAAGGTGCAAGAGAACAGCAAGGTGTTATGCACAAGGGAATCCCAATAAGGTTAAATGCCAATTTCTCATCAAAAATCAAGGAGGCAAAAAGGCAGTGAGATTAAATATTTAAAGTGCTGGAAGAAACCAACTGCAACAAAGAATTTTATATCCAACAAGACTATCTTTAAAAACGGAGGGAGAGATTAAGACATCCCAAGAAAAACAAAAGCTTAGGCAGTTTGTCACCACAACACCTGCCCTACAAGAAATGCTAAAGGAAGTTCTTCAAACTGAAAGGAAAGAACACTATACAGATGACTGAAGCGGCATAAAGAAATAAAGACCTCAGCAATGGTAATCACATGGGTCATTATAAATGCCAGTACTATTGTATTGTATACTTTGATAGGTAACTCCACTTTTTACACCTTATAGGTTCTAAAATGGAAAGGCATACACAAAAATGACAACTCTATGGTTTTTGGACATAGTTAAATAAAGATGTAATTTGTAACAATTACCTTATGAAGTTGGAGTGATGGAGGGATGTAGGAACAGGATTTCTATATGCTATCAAAGTTAAGTTGGTATCAAATCAAACATGACTGATTTGATATTGATTTTTAGGATGTTAAATTTAAGCCCTATGAAAACCACAAAGAAAACCTGAAAAAATATAGACATAAGGTTTTTAGTTTAATTTTTCTAAAACTTTAATATTGCCCTGTTTAAGTAGTCAAAACTGTGGCAGGGAGCTGCTAATGGGCATGACCAGGTATAGTGCACCTGGGAAAGAATAGGGAGGGACCAATCTGTCCTCCTTCACTTTCCCAGCTGGCCAGCAAATGGCACTCCTCAGCATATTCTTCCATGGAGCTGAATCCTTCAATTTCTACTACTTTTTCTGAGCTAGTGAGTTATAGTAGTTACATTCACCAAAAAGAAACCACAGCCAGCCCTCCTCTGCACCCTCCCTCTTCCCAGTGAAGAATCTGTCCTTTCCCCTCCTTTCCCCTCTCCATTGGCTGCTCAGCCACAGGATTTACTAAGGCTGATTGCCTCAGGGGTGGGGGATGGATGGTTTCCAGCCACAGGGGTACCAACTCATGGTTTTCCCTTTGGCCTCCCTGTCTCTGCATCCCCGGTCCCTCCTGGATGATTACTGCAGCACTTTCCTTGGCTATAGGGATCCCCAAAGCAGCTACCTCAAACTACTTTTATGCCTTCTCCCCTATTTTGCAAAAGAGCTGCGCCCTGTCTGAGCTACTCCAACACCATCTTGGATGGTAAAAATCAAAGACGAGCTGTGAAATAAAACCACTAGGCAAGAGAAAGACTGATCTTCAGAGCAAAATCATCAACATAAGCAGATGCTTAGGTATCAACAAAAGATAAGCCACACTACAAAACAGGAAGATATGGCCCATTAAAGGAATAAGCAAAGAATCTAGATGAGACTCAGGATTTAAGACAACTAATAAATGATGTTCAAAAAACCTCCTTGATCAATTTAAGGAGATGAAGGAAAATATGACTAAAGAGATAAAGGATACTAAGGTGACAATGTGTGAGCATTAAGAACAATTTGAAAGCATACAAAAAAAAGTAACAGAGCTTATGGGAATGAAAGACATAATGGATGAGATTAAAAATATATGAGGCATATAACAACAGATTTGAAATGTTAGAAGAACAAACAAGTGAATTCAAATACAGGACATTTGAAATTGAAATGATAGAAGAAGAAAAAAGAATGCAAAAAATTGAACAGGGTCTCAGGGAACTGAATGACAACACGAAGTGCACAAACATATGTGTTATAGGTGTCACAGAAGGAGAAGCAATGTAAAAGGAGTAGAAAGAATATTTGAGGAAATACTGACTGAAAAATTTCCAACCCTCAAGACGGACAATGTACTATAAACAAATTAAATCCTAATAGACCTACTCAAGACATCTACTATTCAGATTGTCAATGGCCAAAGATAAAGAGAGGATTTTTAGAGCAGCAAGAGAAAAGTAATGTATTACTTACAAAGGAGCCTTAATAAAGCTAAGTGCCCATTTTTCTTCAGAAACTATGGAGGCAAGAAGGCAGTGGTATGATATATTTAAGGTACTGAAAAAGAAAACCTGCCAGCCAAGAATTCTTTTTCAAGCAAAACTATCCTTCAAAAATGAAGGCAAGTTTAGTCTTTACAGATAACAAAATCAGAGTATGTTACCAAGAGACTGAAACTACAAGAGATATTAAAGGGTGTGTTACAGCCTGACAGAAAAAGACAAGGGTGAGGGGCCTGAAGAAGAGTGTAGAAATGAAGAACATAAGAGGAATTGAAAGGGTTAAAAGACAGACAATAGTAAGCTATGACAACAGAAAGCCAAGAAATAAAATGGACGAAGTAAGTAATGCCTTTATAATAGTAACACTGAACGTTAATGGATTGAACTCCCCAATTAAAAGACACAGACTAATAGAATGGATTGGAAAAAAAAAATTAGCTATCTATTTGTGATCTACAAGAGACTCACCTTAGACGCAAGGGTACAATCAGGCTTAAAGTGAAAGGGTAAAAGATATTCCAAGCTAATGGCAATAAAAAAAGAGTGATTATAGCAATACTAACAACAGAAAAAATAGATTTCAAAAGCAAAAGCATTATAAAAGATGAAGTAGGTTACTATATATTGATAAAAGGGACAATTCACCAAGAAGAAATAACAATAATAAATATTTATGGACCTAATATAGGTACCCAAAAATACATGAGACACACACTGTTAAAACTGAAGGGAGATATAAAAGTCTCTACAATCACAGTTGGAGACTTCAACGCTCCATGCTCAGCATTAGACAGAACATCTAGACAGAGGATAAATAAGGAAACTGAGAGTTTGAATAATATGATAAATGAACTAGATATAATAGATATTTATAGAGCATTATAAACAGCAGGATAGATATTCTTCTCAAATGCTCAAGGATCTTTCTTTAAGATATATCATATGCTAGGACATAGTAAGATCTCAAAAAATTTAAAAACATTGAAATTATATAAAACACTTTGATCATAATGGAATTAAGTTGGAAATAAATAATAGGCTAAAAAGGGAGAAATCTTCAAATATATGGAAATTAAACAATACACTCTTAAATTATCAGTGAATTAAAGAAGAAATTACAAGAGAAATCAGTAAATACCTCAAGACAAATGAAAAAGGGGACATAACATACCAAAACTTATGGGACAGAGCAAAGGCAGTGCTGAGAGGGAAATCTATAGCCCTCTGTGCTTATATTAAAAAAGAAGGAAGAGCTAAAATCAAAAACCTAAATGCACACCTGGAGGAATTAGAAAAAAGAACAGCAAACCAATCCCAAAGCAAGCAGAAAAAAAGAAATTTAAAAAATTAGAGCAGAAATAAATGAAATGGAGGAAAAATACAATAGAGAATATCAACAAAAATAAAAGTTGGTTCTTTAAGAAAATCAACAAACTCCATAAACCTTAGCTAGATTAACAAAGAAAAAAAGAGAAAAGATGTAAATAAATAAAATCAGAAATGAGAAGGGTGACATTACCACTGACTCAACAGAAATAAAAGAGATCATAAGAGGATACTATGAACAACTATATGCCAACAAACTAGAAAACTTTGATGAAATGGACAAATTTCTAGAAACACATGAACAAACCACACTGACCCTAGAAGAAATAGAAAACCTCAACAAATCAATCATAAGTAAAGAACTTAAAACAGTGATCAAAAACCTCCCCAAAATGAAGAGTCCAGGACCAGAAGGCTTCACAGGTGAATTCTACCAATGATCTGAAGAATATCTAATACCAGTCTTGCTCAAATTCTTCCAAAAAATTGAACAGGAAGTAACACTACCAAATCCATTCTATGAAGTTAATATCACCCTAATACCAAAGCCAAATAAATATATTACAAATAAAGAAAACTACAAAATGATTTCTTTAATGAATGTAGATGCAAAAATCCTCAACAAAATACTTGCTAACTGAATCCAAAAGCACATTATATATATATATAATATATATTATATATATATAATCACAATCAAGTGGGCTTTATACCAGGTATGCAAAGGTGGTTCAATGTAAGAAAATCAATCAGTGTAATATACCAAACTAATAAACTGAAGAAAAATCACATGATGATTTCAACTGATGCAGAAAAGGCATTTGACAAAATACTATATCATTTCTTGGTAAAAACACTCCAAAGGTTAGGAATAGAAGGAAACTTTCTCAATATGATAAAGTGCATATATGAAAAACCCACAGCTAACATTGTATTTAATGGTGAAAGAATGAAAGCTTTCCAACTGAGATTAGGAACAAGAAAAGGATGCCCACTCTCCTTTCTGTTATTCAATATTGTGCTAGGAGTTCTAGCTAGAGCAATTAGGCAAGAAAAAGAAATAAAAGACACCCAAATAGGAAAGGAAGAAGTAACTTTAGTCATATGCTGATGATATGATCCTATACTTAGAAAGCCCTGAAAAATCCACAACAGAACTATTAGAAATTATAGACAATTTCATATGATCCAGCAATCCCGTTACTAAGAATATATTCAGAAGAAGTAAAAGCAAGAATGTGAGCAGATATTTGCACACCAATGTTCATAGTGGCATTATTTACAATTGCTAAAAGATGGAAACAACCTAAGTGTCTATCAACTGATGAATGGATAAACCAAGATGTGGTATATTCATATGATGGAATATTATTCAGTTGTAAGAAGAAATCAATTGGGGAAGTGTATGACAACATGAAGGAACCTTGAGGATATTATGTTGAGTGAAATAAGCCAGACACAAATGACAAATATTGTATGGTCTCACTGATATGAACTAAATACAATGAGTAGACTTATGGAGTTGGACTATGAAGTGTAGGTTGGTTAGAGATGGAGTGTGGGATGAGAAGGGGGAGAATATGCTGGATGTCTGTAGAATGTTTAATAAGGTCAAATGTAAATATGTGGTAATGGTAGACTTGATGGTAATACATTATAATGAATGTAACAAACACTGTTGATTAATGGATGTGGTTCTGGCCGAAACAAATAGTCTAGGAAGAATAATATTAGTTGGAGGATAATACTGGGAATGCGTAACAATGACTTTGGAAGTAGATGAGGATTATTGTTAATAATATAAATAGCGGAATGTTCTGCTACAAGGTTTTAAGAATGTGGTAATACATGGGGAAAATAAAACTAATGTAATTTATGGACTATTAATAACAACATTATAATGCTTATGTAGCAAAAGCAAAGTTGGTACTATATTAATTCTCAAGGTTAAAAAAAAGAATATGGGGTTTGGTTTTGTGAGATCTTCTTCATCTTTTTATTAATGATATCTTGACTATTTCATTTAACTAATCTGTGGTCATCTGTGTATATTTCTGAATACTAGAGGAACAACTGAGTTAGCAGTTGGAATTGGAGGAGATAAAAAGTGCCTGAAAAAGAACTTTTTAGGGGTAATGTTTCCATAACTTGTTGAGCTGCCGTTTTCTGTTCTTTTATTTTTGTGAATTTGAAATAAAGTTTTAAATATATATATACACACACACAGAAGGAATAAAAAGGGACTCAAAATGGCACATTACAAAAAATAAATAAATATGAAACTGGCATTAATGGAAGAACTGAGGAGCAAAATAAGTATGAGACTTAAAATGACCAAATAGTAAAATGACTATATGAATGTGTTCATGGGGTATTGTTTCAGTGGGTGGAGATCCACACAATAACCAACAGAATATTGAATTCGCACTCTGGGGAATCCTGCTACATTCTCTATTAGAGTGACAAGAATCTCTAGAGTACATGAGCAGTGAGCCTAGTGAAGGAGGCAAGGCCCTTGATTTTGATGATTGTACTTATAAACCTTGTTCTTGTGAAATTGAAACTTAGCCTAGTAATATATATTGCCTAAGAGTTATCTTCTGGGAAGCGGGTGTGGCTCAGTGGATAGAGCCCCCGTTTACCA
>JAQZBX010050363.1:0-19680 GCA_029593785.1 Cabassous unicinctus | reverse complement strand
ATGCGGGAGGCCCCAGGTTCGCTTCCCGGGGCCTCCTTGTGAGGGCAGGCCGGCCTGCGCGGCGCAGTGGGCTGATGCAGCAGGACCTCACAGCAAGGGGGAGATAGGCAGACACGGAAGAAACACACAGCGAATGGACACAGTAAAACACAAGCAGCAAGGGGGGGATAAATAAATAAATAAATAAATAAATAAATAAATAAACAAACAAACAAACAAATAAATAAATAAATAAATAAATAGGAAATTGCTTTAAATATAGTTTTATTTACTGAAAAATAAGCACCAGACCCTTCCCTCAAGAAACATACAATCCAGTAAAAAAAGATATGCCTGAAAATAACTGCAAATAAATGTCAATCTCCTCCACCTCACTATTTATCCCAGTGTCATGGGAAAGATGCCAGGAGCTGCTAGCAATTTTACCTTGGGACTAGCTTGTATGACTTCCTAAATGGAGCTGTGGTGGAGGCAGGAATCCCCGGAAGACTAAGATTAGCTGGAAACGGCTGAAAGTCATCTCCTTTGCTTCCTACACCTCCTTTCATCAACATTTTTACAAAGGTTGCAATTTGCTTATTATGAAATAATTCCTGAAATACAGTGGAAAAGAGGCCACTTTCAAAAACAAAGAGCATAATTCTAGCATTTTATCGCATCTTAAAGGTAGGGTTTCTCATGGATAATTTAACAGGCTGTATTTGCCCTGTGCACCAGCCTGTCCTCAAATCTGGAGAGAACAATGTTCACACCCTACAATCTCCAAGGAACCCTGGAACCCTGAGGTGGGTATTTACCCTAATTCCAGTTGCATTTAGCATTTTGCCACCTTTCTTTTAATTTCATTATCTTCCCCTAATTACATGTGTTTCCCTGACTCCCCTAATACATTATCAGTTTCTTGCAGGCAAGACCACTCATTTGTTTTTCCAACTGCCTCCCCATCTAACCCCCTCCTTCTAAATGTTATCTTTTGCCCTCAGCAGTTCACAAAACGCTTTTCACATACAAAGCAAAAGGAAATAACTTTTACTTATCCTACTGCCCATATTCCTTAACTCTGTTCATCCTCTCAATAATCCATGGAAGCGGGCACCATCAGCCTCATTTTAGAGGCTGTCGTTTGCTGGGAGGACAAAGGCACTGGATCACCTTTGATCCTGACCAGTGTACAGAATGCAACACCAGCCTCACCTCTCCTCACTTTCCCCTGCAAAACATAAAAATCTTACCCTGACATCAGGAATATCAGAAATCATGGTGGTAGAACCCATATTCATAAACTGATGAAATATTACCACATTTAGACGTCAAGAGTTCCAGAAGAGCCTCTAAGGTTTTAAAGCAGCACTAGCATACAACACCTGACCCTCGAAACCAAATTATCACAATACTTAGGAATCCGTAGGCTTGTGCTAAAGATAACCTTCCTTAACAGTGGTGATTATGGAAGTCATATCTGTTTACTTGTTAATGATTGAAGGACCGTAAAGAGGAGCAGCTGTCAACCAACACTACAAGGAAATCAGCGCCCTGTATGGTCCCATATGTCTCCTGGACAAAAGGAAACATATCAGAGCACTGTCTTCAACATTCTAAATTCAAAACAATTGTGAATTCCATTCATACTTTTCCTATTTCCATCCTAGTTGACTTGTTTTTGTACTTAGGGTATACATAAAGGCTACGCACCCATTTTAAGGACCCAAAGAATTCCCTAGAATTTAAGGTCCTGTTCCAATACAACCTGGTGTGGCAAGCTCAAAGTGTTTTATTTCTCAATATAGTACAGGTCAAATTCCATTATGACAACTCCTATGGCTTACCCCATATTCTCTGCTTTTCTAGAATTTAGTTGTAGAAGACATTACTTGAAGTGTGATATTTGTTAAGAATTTTGAGAAATTTGTTTCTATATATGGAATTAAAATGTTGTTGTAACTGGTCATGGGCTGTGATAACAGATCTAAAACCTTCCTTGAAGTAACTTTTTAATCAAAAAATAAATCTCATCTGCTGATGTGGCTTACCTATTGGAAAGTGATGTCAGCTTCCACTACTCTTAAGGAGAATTTCTTCAATTGTCCCATCCTCCCTTTACTGGAAGCATAGAATGGACTGTCACAGACATGCCAGATACTGACTATTGGTATCAGCTGCTCCATATATGGGTGACTCTGCATCTTATTTCCTACATCTTATGACATCCTTTTTTTCAAAAGTGAATTCTCTTATATTCTTCACATCACATTAATATACAATTTTAACAAAACAAAATCAAAAAGCAAATTGTTTTCTGTACTCCATGCTCTCTGGTCCTCATCGGTCAACGTGAGTGTAAGCAGTCTTTCATAATATTGTGGCAAATTTTTAAAATTGTTTTACATAGACTTTTCCATAGAATTTCATTGGTAAATAATATCTTTTGTTATGAACTATAAACAATTGTTTGTTTAATCATTTTCCTGTTGTTAGATACTGGACTTATTTTTAGCCCTTCATTATTCTAATTAACATTGTTCTAACACGATTTTTTTCTTTTATTTTTTTCCCCTCTAAAAAGGGCTATTACTGGATGAGAGAGTATGTTCAGTGAAATGGCTTTTGTTAAATATCGTTGGTACTCTTCAGAAAGTATATATTAATTTAAATGCTACCAGTAATGTGTGAGTATTTCTAGTTCTACACAGCCACACCAACATTGGAATTTATCATTTTAACTTATTTTTTTTTAACTTCAGTTTCCTCAGGTTGCATTTCTTTCATCATTACTGTTGATAATTATTCCCACACACACTGCTGTGATGGTAGGGGGTCACCCATCATTCAACTGTGAGACACAAAATAGTGTCCTGGGTAAGAGCCACGGCTCTGGTGCTGGGCTGCCTAGCTTTGAAACATGGCTGTGTGACCTCTTATCATGCACATAATATCTCTGCTCATTGGTTCTTCATCTGGAAAATGGTGATAACACTATCTACCTCGTAGGTTGCTGTGAATATTAAACAAGTTAATGCATGTTTAGAAAGTACCTGGAATGTAGTTTGCTAGGTGTTAGGTACTGTTCGCCACTGACTATCATTTTAGAGCCCCCCTTGCTTTATATAACTCTCTAATCAGAGAATATTTCCCCAGTATTTCTTTTTTATTTTTTTATTTTTTAATAAGTTTATTTCAAATTCAAAAAAATAATAGAAAAAGGCATCTCAACAAGTTATGGAAGCATTACACCTAAAAATTTCTGTCCAGGCACTTTTATCTCATCTAATTCTGACTACTAACTCAATTGTTCCTCTAGTGTTCAGAAAGATACACAGATTAAATAATATAGTTAAGGTCTTAAAAAAATGAAAAAGAGAAAAAATGTTTAATTATATTCATATCTCACAAAATCAAACTCATATGCTTTTTTATGACCTTTTGCATTAATATAGCACCAAGTTCGCTTTTGTTATAAAAGCATTATAACAATACTATTAACTATATTTTATAAATTACTTTACTTATATTTTTCCCATGTATCATCACATTCTTAACACCTTGTAGTAGAATATTCCTGTATTCATATCATTAGCTACTATCCTCATCTACTGCCAAAATCATTGTTATGCATTCCCTGTATTATCCTCCGGCTGTCCTCCAACCAAGATTAACCTCCCTAGACTACTCATTTCAGCCACAGTCACACCCATAAGTCAACAGTGTTTGTTACACTCGTTATAATGTGTTACCATCAAGTCCTACCATTACCACATATTTACATTTGACCTTATAAACATTCTACAGACATTCAGCATTGTCTTCCTCTTCTCATCCAACATTCTATCTCCCACCAACCTATACTTCATAGTCAAATTCTGTAAGTATACTCATTGTATTTAGTTCATATCAGTGAGGCCATATAATATTCATTCTTTTATGTCTGGCTTATTTCACTCAACATAATATCCTCAAGATTCCTCCATGTTGTCATGTGCTTCCCCAAGTGAGTTCTTCTTATAGCTGAATAATATTTCATCATATGAATATACCAATGAATTAGCCATTCATTGGTTGATGGACACTTAGGTTGCTTCCATCTTTTAGCAATTGTGGATAAAGCTGCTATGAACATCAGTGTGCAAATATCTGTTCGTGTCCTTGCTTTCAGTTCTTCTGAATATATTCCTAGCAGTGGGATTGCTGGATCATATGGCAGTTCTATATTTAGTTTCCTGAGGAACTGACAAATTGTCTTCCACACAGGCTGCACCATTTTACACTCACACCAACAGTGAAGGAGTGTTCCTATTTCTCTACATCTTCTCTAGCACTTGTAGTAGAAATTTCTGTTTTCTTAAATAATGGCCATTCTGTATCGTGTGAGATGATATTTCATTGTAGTTTTGATCTGCATTTCCCTAATAGTTAGTGATGTTGAACATTTTTTCATGTGTCTTTTGGCCATTTGTATTTCCATTTTGGAAAAATGTCTATTCATTTCTTTAACCAATTTTTAACTGGGTTGCTTGTCGTTTTGTCATTAAATTGTATGGTCTCTTTATATAACATCAAGATCAATCCCTTATCAGATGCAAAAAAATCCAAAGATTTTTTTCCAGTTGAGTCTTTTTACCTTCTTAACAAAATCATTTGAAATTTTAAAAAAGTGCTTTATTTTGAGACAGTCCCATTTATCTATTTTTTCTTTTTTTGCTTGTGCTTTGGGTGTAAGGTCCAAGAAACCACCAACAACCACAAGATCTTGAAGATGTTTCCCTACATTTTCTTCTAGGAGTTTTATGGTTCTAGTTTTTATATTTAGGTCTTGATCCTATTTAATTTTTATATAAGGTGAGATAGGGATCCTCTTTTTCTCTTTTAGATATGGATATCCAGTTTTCCAAGCAACATTTCTTGATTGGGCTATTCTGACCCAGTTGAGTGGGTTTGACAGCCTTGTCAAAAATCATGTGACCATAGATGTGAAGGTCTATTTCTGAACTCTTGATTTGAGCCCATTGGTCAATCTGTCTATCTTTATGCCAGTACTATGCTGTTTTTATCACTGTAGGTAGGTAATATGCTTTAAAGCCTAGAAGTGAGAGTCCTCCAATTTCGTTCTTCTTTTTAAGATATGTTTGGCTATTCAGGGATCCTTACCCTTCCAGATAAATTTGGTAACTGGCTTTTCCAATTCTACAAAGAATGATACTGGAGTTTTTATCCAGGATTCTGTTAAATCTGTAGATCAGTTTGGGTAGAATTGACATCTTAATGACATTTAATCTTCTAACCCATGAACATGAAATGTCCTTCCATTTATTTAGATCATATTTGGTTTCTTTCAGCAATGTTTTATAATTTTCTGGATACAGGTCAGGTCCTTTATGTCCTTAGTTAAATTTATACCTAAATATTTGATTCTTTTAGTTGCTACTGTAAATGAAATTTTGTCTGACTTCCTCCTCAGATTGCTCATTAGTAGTGTATAGAAACACTATTGATTTTTGTGTATTAATCTTATATCCTACCTATAAGTTCTAAAGTTTTATGGATATTTCAGGATTTTCTAAGTATAGGATCATATCATCAGTGAATAGTGAAAGCTTTTCTGCTTCCTTTTCTATTTGAGTGCCTTTTATTTCTTTTTCTTGCCTAATTGCTTTAGCTGGAAGTTATAGCACCATATTGAATAACAGTGGAGGATGCTGCATTTTGTCAATGCCTTTTCTGCATCTATTGAAATGATCCTGTGATTTTTCTTCTTCAATTTATTAATGTGGTGTAATATACTGATTGATTTTCTTATGTTGAACTACCCTTGTATATCTGGTATAAAGCCCACTTGTCCATGATGTATAATTTTTTAATGTGTTTTTAGATTCAATTAGAAACTATTTTGTTGTGGATTTTTGCATGTATATTCATTAAAGAAATTTTCTTTTTTCTTAATATTTTTCTCTGACTTTGGTATTAGGATGATGTTAGCTTCATTGAGCGAGTTTGGTAGCGTCCCTTACTGTCCAATTTTTTGGAAGAGTTTGAGCAAGATTGGTATTAGATCTTCTTTAAATGATTGGTAGAATTCACCTGTGAAGTTATCTGGTCTTGAACTTTTCATTTGGTGGGGGGCGGGGCGGGGGGCAGTTGATAACCATTTCAATTTCTTTACTTATGATTGGTTTGTTGAGGTCTTCTGTTTCTTCTAGGGTCAGTGTGGTTTGTTCATGTGTTTCCAGAAATTTATCCATTTCATCAACATTGTCTAGTTTGTTGGCATACAGTTGTTCATAGTATCCTCTTAGGATCCTTTTATTTCTGCTAGGTCAGTGGTTATGTCACCTTTCTCATTTCTAATTATATTTATTTGCATCTTCTCTCTCTTTTTCTTTGCTAATCTAGCTAAGGGTTTATCAATTTTATTGTTCTTGAAGAACCAACTTGTTCTGTTGATTTTCTCTACTTTTCATTCTCTGTTTCACTTATTTCTGCTATAATGCTTATTATTTCTTTCCTTCTGTTTGTTTTGGGATTGGTTTGCTGTTCTTTTTCTAGTTTTTCCAGATGTGCAGTTATGTCATTGATTTTAGCTCTTTCTTCTTTTTTAATATAAAGATTGAGGGCTATAAATTACCCTCTCAACACTGCCTTTCCTGTATCCCTTAAGTTTTGATAAGTTGTGTTCTCATTTTCATTTGTCTTGAGGCATTTATTGATTTCTCTTGCAATTTCTTCTTTGACCCACTAATTATTTAAAAGTGTGTTTCATCTTCACATATTTGTAAATTTTCCCTTTTTCTGTCTGTTATTAATTTGCAACTTTATTCCATTATCATAGAAAGTATTTTATATAATTTCAGTGTTTTTAAATTTATTGTTCTTGGTTCATATCAGGAACTCTCCTCAAAGTGTGCTGGCCACCTCTCAAATTTAATATATTATTGTTTTAACTATTCTGCTCATTAACTTTGTTATTTTAAGTACTCAAGTCTGCATTTGCATTTCCATCAACTTTTAATGCTTCTAACTTTTTCTCCCATTTTAGGAGATGACGATATTAGTACTTTTACCCTCTTTTACTTGCTTCCACATCCCATCTTCTCTCAGCTACACTTTTACTCTGTTCAGGCTGCTCACATTGGCAAGCACAACTGAGTCTATAATGCTTAGTGCACGGGCTGATTCTCAGGGTGGGAAACTGAGAAACAGCATCAGGACAATTATGTTTATGCCACTATGCTCACTGCTAAGCAATGCAAGAAAATGAGATTTTGTTCCCTTAGAGAAATCCAATGTCATGACCACAGATCCAATGTCATGACCCTCATGCCAATAATGTTAAACTGTAGGTGTTCCCATACACCAAGGAGATCCCTATGCCATTTGATATAGGTCAGTGAACTATATATGTTTCTATTTTTAAATATATATATATATTATTTTAAGATACTTAGATTACATAAATGTTACATAAAAATATAGGGGATTCCCATATTCCCCGCTCCCTACATCTCCCACATTTTCCCACATTAACAACATCCTTCATTAGTGGTGTACATTTGCTACAATTGATGAAAACATTTTGGAGCATTGCCACTAAGCATGAATTATAGTTTACTTTGTAGTTTACACTCTCTCCCACTCAATTTGTAGGTTATGGCAAGATATGTAATGTCCTGTATCTGTCGTAATGTCATTCAGGACAATTTCCAAGTCCCTAAAATGTCCCCATATTACACCTGTTTTTCTCCCTCCCTGCCCTCAGAACCTCTGGTGGCCACTGCCTCCACATCAATGATATAATTTCTTCCATTGCTAGAATCACAATGAGTCTATAGTAGAATACCAGTAAGTCTACTCTAGTCCATAATTCATTCCCCAATCCTGAGGATTCTGGGATGGTAATGCCCACTCCCCCTCTAATTGAGCGGGGGCTTCAATGCCATGGGGCAGATGGATGGGACTGTTTTCACTGTTAATTGAACTTTTCATCAGCATTTGAGAAATGCTCAATTAACCTCAAACGACTTTAAAGATTCCACAGGTGTTGAAAGCACTTTAAGGATGATTTCTTGGAGCTTCCCATACTTCATCTAAATAGTTACTAATTGAAACACTGACCACCCTCGTATGCAAGGCAAGGTATTGGGCACTACATATGGTGGGCTAAGTTGACAATAACATACCATAAAATCTAAACTGAATAAGCACTGAACTTATTTAATATTTTGAGTATCACATCTTAATTTGGACCCAATCATATGAATTATTTGCTGCCCACCAGCATTCTTTTTCTTTAACAAGTAAACATGAGCTTTCTTCAGAAAGCCTCTGTATCTGAGATTCATCTCTTTTAAAAGGGAGAAGTACGTTGCTCTCCTCATCCACGCTGTGAGGTGTGTTTAAATTCCAGAACTTGGATAACACTTTAGAGATGTGCCTCACTCCTACCCTAGGTCCTTGGGAATGGGGAAGGAGAATTAATCTTTTATGGGACCCTGTCATGGCAGAAGCTGCATTCCTTGCCTCAGATCTGTTTATCTATAGGCTATAAAGGTGGCTGTCCTGAGCCTAAGTCCTATAAAGTAAGTTCTTTATTGTGTGTAATGGTTTTGTTCTAGGGATCTCAAAGGCCATCACCTCATTTGGCCTTATAATGCAACTTGCCTTTGAATTGGGCTGGGAGCCAGTGTATAGATTCTCATTACACAAATCAAGAAAAGGGGGGGTGGGTAGGGGACACAAGAAAGGTTAATTTACTTGACAGAGGTCACCAAAATGTCAGCAGAAGAGAAAGACTGAGTAACAATTCCTACTTTTCAGACTAGAGCTCACACTGCGTTCAGATACAATCTGTGCAAATGTTTTAAAAACACAGCAAGTTGACTCAATGAAACCAGGAGATAAACTCTACTCTTAATTAGCTACAGTAGGTATAGGAAAGCTGCCAAAGGATATTTTCTCTCCCTCTGAAATATTTAAATAGTGGAAACGATAAATGACAAAAAAAATTCTGAACTTGTTTTGTGGCCCTTTTTGCCAATTTGATTTCATTTTTTAGTGAGAAATGAGACATTCTGGTTACAAACACATTTTTTTCACTTTTTAAATTTTATATTTATTTTTAAAGCTTTAGATTACATAAATGTTACATCAAAAATACAGGGGATTCCCATATACTCCATCCCCTCCCCTTCCCACACTTTTCCCCATTAATGACATCTTTCATTAGTGTGGAACATTTAATACATGATGAACACATACTGAAGCATTGCTACTAACCATTGTCTATAGTTTACATTATGGTTTATACTTTGCACCACATAATTTTATAGGTTTTGACAAAATGTTTAATGGCCTGTATCCATCATTACAATGTCATATAGAGAAAAATTTCAATGCCCCAAAAATGCCCCACGTTCCACTTATTCTTCCCTCTTCCTCCCCTCAGAACCTCTGGTGGCCACTGCCTTTATAGCAATGATACAAGTTCTTTCATTGCTATAGTAATAAGTCCACTTTAGACCATAGTTGCATTCCCCCCTTATGTTTGTTCAATCCTCAATCTTGAGGATTTGGGGATGGTGATGCCCACTCTGCTTCTGTTTGAGAGGGGGCCAAACACATTTTAAGCAGGCACTTTCGATTTAGTCCACAGTATAGCTAGTTTTGAGTTGTTCATTTTTTTAAACTTCATTCTTCTAAAGGAGAATAAAAATAATCCATGAAAAGTAGTATGAGCGACTAGCTTGTAGAAGGCACTGGGTCTGTTAGGCTGGGTGGGAACTACAAAGCAGGAAAGACAAGGTCGCCACTGTCAGGACTTGAGTCTGCATGCAGAGATAAGCTGAGAACAAACGAAAAGTGAGCCTCAAGGGAAAGTTCCCAAGTTGTTCCAAGAACAAGAAGGCCTAAGGGAAAGTTTGCCTCTGAAGTCACTTCTCGTAAAGTAAGTGTGGAGATTGATGGGGGTCAGAGAAGCTTCCAGAACAGAGGGATGTAGATGGTGACATGAAACTCTGATGCTATTTCCTTAAACAGAGAAGATAACAGAAGGTTCAGTAAGAGATAACCGGAGAAGCAAATGAATGGAGAAATGAAACTGCAAATTTAGGTCAGGGGATGAGAGTTTTCAGCCATCTTGTCTTCTCATTCTGAAAATTCTCTCAGGGAAATCTCATTTAATCCCATGGCTCTTCAATCACTTCCCAGAGGTCAATGACCATAACTCTGTCCCCATTATAAACGTCTCTCCATGTATCCACACTCATATATGGTTTCCTTCTGGATGCTCCACCTTGTGCTCTGCAGGCATCTCAATCTCATCCACTCCTGTGGCCTTAAGCATTTCCCAGAGGCAAATGCCCATAGGGCAGCTAGTGTCTCCAGCACGGGCCTCTCTGCTCACAGCCACACGGCACCTACATGTACATGTCCCACAGGGAGCTCAACACATGTCCACAGCTGGACTCGTCATCTCGGCCTTTCCGCCTGTACCACCACAGACATCCTGCCTCTTCTTGGTATTTCTCCCCATTGTACACCACCTCGTACCGTCTCCAGCCACTCAAACCAAAAGCCAGGCAATCATCTTCTACTCCTCCTGTTTCCTCAAAATTCAAGTAGTCACAAAGTCCTATAAATTGTCCCTCCTAAACCTCAAATCCACTTACTCTTCCCCACCCTTACAACCTTAAGTCAGGCCCTCATTGTCTTTCCTGAAACTGGCCTCCCTGTCACCAGCCTCTTTCCTTTCTAATTCAACTTTCAAATTGTAGCCCACATTGCCGATTTAAAACAAAATGTGAGCTTGTCAATGACACGTGACAATCTTCTAGTTGCTCTCACTATTATACTATGCTACTATGACGACAGTGACCAGTCAATTAGGGCCAGACTGTGGAAAGTTCTATGGACCAAACCAAGACATTTAGATTTTATCCTACAAAGTGAAGCATCTAATTATATTTGAGCATGCGGTGACAAAAATTATAATCTCTGACAGCAAGAATTATAATTGATCAAAGGAGGTAGACAGGGAGGTCTGGAAGCCATTTGGGAGGCTGCTATACCAGTCCAGGTAAGAGGAGTTAATAGACACAGGTGAGAATAGAGGGAGATATTTTTTTTTAAGTTACTCAGCATTTGGTGGCTGCACAGACAAGGGATGAGGAGAGTAGAAAGACTGCTAGAATTTCAGAAGTAGGTAAAAACAATGAGAGTATCTTTGATGGAAACTTAGAAGCAGGGAAGGGAGGCAAATTCAGTTTTTAAAAAGGTGACAGCCACAGGTAAAGATTCCATTTCCTAACAAAAGTTCCTTTCATAGACGGTTGGGATCACAGGGGTGCACGAACGGCTGAGGGAGAGTGAGGCATGCGGTTATTAAACTGTTCTAAATGCTACAGGCCAAAAAGCATAAGATAAAAACAAGGCTAAGATTTGGAAATGAACAGGGCAGCTCATTGGGAAAGGAACTGCCAAACAGCAGTAAAGCTAGAAGCCAAACTGTTGTAATTTTAAAAAGGAAGATGGAGCAAAGAATTGAAGAAAAGACAGTCATAGCTTGAGAAAATCACTCATTCGTTCATTCATTCACTCAACAAATGTTTACTGTGGGGCATCTTTGTGCCAGACACTGGTCTAGGTGCTGGGGATACAGAAGCGAAACAAACCAAGTCCCTGCCCTGGGGGCTTTATGCTCCGGAGAAGGGGGCAGACAAATGAAGAAATAGATGCAAATGTAAGGTCAGGAAGTGCTGCTGATGTTCTCTAAAGCCACAAGGCACATATGCAACTCTAAAATTCTTCCAGAAGTCTTTTGACAGATGTGGAAGACGACTATTCCTTACATAAAGTTTGCAAAACAAAAAGATCTATCATGTTTACATTATAAATTGCCACATAGGGGAAGGAGTTTCTAGAAACTATTAAACCAAATAATGACGCCCAACTGCACACAAATCTTAAAAGGGGAATTTCTATTTTGTTTGTTATAAACAAACTTAAAAGTCATATTTCTCTCTTAACCCTTAGCATGAGGGACTTTCTGATTTCTCACTTGCTTCATTTTCATAAATCTTTACTGCTCTGTCTAAAATACATGTCTGGGGAAAAACAATAAAAGGGCATTACTTAAATATAACTTGCCAAAGCAATGATGCCATTGCTTTTTTTTCCTCCTCTATATTATGAATTCATAAGCCTAAGAAGCATCTGGCTTATATCACTCCTTAAAAATGAGTTTAAGTTTTCATTATTCACCTTAGTTGTTTTATTGCAACCATGAGAGTTTGTTTTCCAAGGGAAGATGGAACTCAGGAAAAATTGGGAAAATTTTCTATGCAATTTCACCAATAGTAGAAGAAATGCCTTTGGTAATGTATATAACCTCTAAAGGTATGAAACACTGAAAAGAAACTGTCACCAAAATCTCCATAAATTACCACTATGTTTAAGTTAAATGAAAAAGTCTATGAAAGCTTGCTGTAGACCATAAAGTGAAAAACACATTCTAAGTATTTTAATTAAAAAAAGAAAACAGAACCCATGGCATATCTCAGTATGAAAGGTAACACCTTATTTATCTGAAAAGTCCAAAACAGAACAAAAGAGAAACATAACTCTTTATTGGCCAATGAACTGAATGAATGAAAAAGAACTAAAGCTTGCTTATTTTACAAACAGAAACTCAAGGCCTTCCCTCACAAACTGTTTTTTTTTTTCTTTTCTTTTTAATTTAAATTTCAAAGGCTAATACAGGTCTACTTGGGAAACAGTTCTGCCAATATGGGAGTTATCTGGTTCCCATGATCACCACAGATTTACAATAGCAAACAAATCAATAAAAAGCAGAAAATTTTTTTAAAAAAAAATAGCAAAATGGAGCCATTTGTTGCAGCCTAAAGCTATCACTTTATTATAGTCTAGGACAATCATCAAAATGACATCCTTATATCATCAAAGAAATAAATGTACTTAGTGCTGTATAATCTTTTAAAGAATCTTTTAAAGGATGTGACAACTTTTAGGGACAATTTCTATACAAAAATTGACTATGATAAATTTTGGTGCTTAAAGGAGCAATCAATCAGAAAATTTATTCTTGACATAAAACACAACAGCCTGTCCAAAGGTCTATGGTAGCCAAGAGTTTCCTGTTTGAAGCCCCTTTCGTTTTGTGCTGGAATGGCCAATTAAAATGGACAGGCTTGATGTCTCAGTGAATTTCAGGTAGAATATAATATGCTGTCATCTAGCTTATTTTTAAGTGAGGTATTTTTTTTCCTTACAGTATTTAGATAAAATAAATTGGTATGAATCTTAAGGTGAGCATTATATGAAAAATACGGACAGTTCCCAGTTTAAAGTCCATGTTTTACTACTGTACCTTATCATATCCTGCATTATAGACAAGGCAGCCTTCTGAGTCACTCGTCCCCAACTCCAAGTTCTTGATTTGATAATGCCTACTCTTCAAGTTTCATGATGCCTTCTCAACAGAAATTAGAACTTTGGTGGGGAGCAGGGTGGTTGAGGGGCTTCTGCAGTCATAGCTGGCTCCCCAATAAACTCACACCTCTGATCTGAGCGTCTGCATCAGCAGCACTGGAGGGGATGGTAGGTTAAATTCATATTTTCCAAACTTCGGGTCTCAACCCCATTAACAAGGGGCAAAACCAATTTGGTGGTTCACGACCAGCATTTTGGGGAGGGTGGGGAGACGAGGATACATGTCAGAAAGTAACAGAGTACATCTCATGTAGTATGCTTAGGTATTGTTTCATGAAACTTGTGTTTTGATTATACAACTTATTTATATGTCTACACGGGTACTACGTTTCAACATAGAATCTGTTTCCTAGAGGGCACTGACTTTGCCATAAAGGGTTGGCACTTCTGTTTGACTGACAATTCAAGTGTGACAGAGTAACTAAAAAAGCCATGTGCAAAGATTAAATGCAAACTTAGGTTAGGCCAATTTCTATTAACTAGTTTCTGTAGGGTGCTCTATTCCTGTTTCTTAAACTAAAGATACCCTAGAACAGAGGCAGCACTTTAGACTCCTACTACTTCCTCAACAACTGCTTTTCTCTTAACTAATTTGGTTGTTACGACTGGCCTTTATATTTAGATTAAATGCGTATATTCTGTGCTGGGGGAGATCAGGCAAACCTCTTTAAATTGTTACACAGTGTGGAATCCCTTTTAGGTTAAAGCCCTGTAATAGTCCACAGATGTACATAGAGAAGTTAGACCCTGCTGGCACAACTGGACTCTTGAAGTCATTTTTCCAAGACAACCTCCCTTCCACTGAACCTGTTTTCTTTTCCCTAAATGACAGCCATTTCCATCCCTTAACATCCCTTTTGATACCTCCCCCCATTTACTTTCAAAATTTTATAAACACCCCATACATATGGTTCGAAATTAAAATATAAAAAATGAACATGATTGTGATGGTTTGAAGCTGTATGAACCCCCAGAAAAGTAGGTTCTTTAAGTTAATCCATTCCTGTGGGTGTGGACCCATTGTAAGTAGGATCTTTTGGTGAGTAGGATCTTAAGATGTGACCTGCCCCATTCAGAGTGGGTCTTAATCCTCTTACTGGAGACCTTTATAAGAGAATAAAATTCAGACAAAGAGAAAGAAAACCATGAAAGCAAGAACTGGAAATGAAACAGGAAGAGAAAGGAGAGACCAGAAGATGCCACCATGTGCCTTGCATGTGAGGAGTCCAGGATCACCAGCAGCCAGTCCTCAGGGAGAAAGCATCGCCTGATGATTCTTTGATTTGGACATTTTTCTCAGCATCTAAACTGTAACCTAATAAATTCCCACTGTTAAAAGCCAAACCAGGGGTGGATGTGGCTCATGTGGTTGGGCGTCCATCTCCCATATGGAGGGACCTGGGTTCAATCCCCAGGACCTCCTGGTTAAAAAAAAGCCAACCCATTTTAGGGTATCTGCTTTGAGCAGCTTAGCAAACTAAAACAGATTTTGGTACCAGATGCTGCTATTGCAAATATCAAAAATGTTTTTAAAAAAAAAAAAAAAAGGTTTGTAATTGGCTAATGAGTAGAGGTGGGAAGAATTGTGAGGTGTTTGATAGAAAAGGCATAGATTGCTTTGAAGAGACTGTGGGTTGAAATATGGACACTAAAGGTATTTCCAATGAGGCATTAGACAGAAATGATGACTATGCCATTGCAAACTGGAAAAAAGGTAACCCTTGTTTTAAAGTGGCAGAGAATTTGGCAAAATTGAGTCCTGATGTCAGATGAAAGGCAGAATTTGAAAATGAGCTTGGATATATAGCTGAGAAGATTTTAAAAATAAATGTGGAAAGTGCTGCCTAGTTTCTCCTTGCAGCTTATAGTAAACTGTAAAAGGAAAGGGATAAGCTGAGAACTGAACTCCTGGGCACAAAGAAACCAGAAACTGATGGTTTGGAAAATGATGAACTTCTGGAAAGTGAGTCCCCAGAGAATAGTGCTCCATGTGAGGGTTTAACTGAACATGGAACCAGCCAGCCATTTCAGTGCAAGTCAGGATTATAAGTGCAGTTATCCAGAAAGGACTTGTGGAAAGTTATTTTCTCTCATGGCTTGGATCCCTATGTACTACATATGAAACAAACAAGTTTTTGCAAGATCTGTATGAATGGAAGCACTGCCAGTCTAGAATAAGAGAGACAGAAAAGGGACAGATTGAAGGAAAAATGACTGCAAAGGCAGAACCATGGAAGCTGAGGTCTGGACTGAATACATCTTCATGAGCCAAGAGAGTGGACCCACTCATGTATGTGAAAAAGCTGAGTATGACTGGAGCTTGGAGAGGGCAGGCCTTCTGCCCCACTACTCAGGAAGTTTTACCACCCTAGGTTTCTTAGATGCCTGGGGGATTACTGCTAGGCTGGCCACCACCATGATACTTGAGGGGGGTGGAGCCTGGAGTTTGGCTGGCACCCAATGCTTAAAGATGTTGGAGCCTTCACCCCAGTGTTTGGGGAGAGAAAGGCCACTGCACAAGCCCTTGAAAAGAGTAGGGCTGCCACTCCATCAAGCCCGGAGGACAAGACTTGGTTCTATAGATGACTCCTATTAGACCTTGAAATCTAACAGGATATGCCTTGCTGGGTTTCCGAATTGTCTGGGACCCATGACCTCTTCTAATGTTTTTTTCTTCTAATTTCTCCCTATGGAAATGAAATGTTTTATGCTACAAATGTCCTTCCTTTGTATATTGAAACCAGTTAACTTATTCTCTAAGTTTCACAGGTCCACAGCAGGCAGGGACTTATGCTCCAGGACAGACCACAATTATAACCTATTTGATGAGACTTTGTACTTAGTATTCTTTCTGAAATGATTGAAAGCTTTTGGGATACTGGGATGGAATGAATGATCTGCATATAAACAAACATTTCTTTTTGGAGTCCAGAGGGTGGAGTGTAATGGTTTGAAGCTGTATGTACCCCAGAAAACTATGTTCTTTAAGTTAATCCATTCTGGTAGGTGTGAACCCATTGTAAGTATCATCTTTTGGTGAGTAGGATCTTAAGTTAAGATGTGACCCACTTCATTCAGGGTGGGACTTAATTCTCTTATTGGTGTTCTTTATAAGAGAATGAAATTCAGAGAAAGAGAGAGAGGCATGGAAGCAAGAAGCTGAAAGCAACAAAACCCGGAAGAGAAGGGAGAGACCTGTAGATGCTGCCACGTACCTTACTATGTGACAAAGGAGTCCAGGATCACTGGTAGCCAGTCTTCAGGAAGAAAGCACTATCTTATACTTTTTTTTTTTAAGGATTTATTTATTTACTTTTATCCATTTCTCGGACTATAGTTAGTAGTAATAGACGATGCTCTTTCATAATTTGTTAACAAATGTTTCCCAACAATGCAGGGTATTTGTAGGGGGGTGATGATGTGTGGGAGCCCTGTATGATGTTATGCATGTTTGTTTTGTAAATTCACAATGTTTACTGAACACTTATTGTTTACGTATGTTCATGTATGAATGATACACTTCAATAAATTGTTTAAAAATAAATAAAGTTTTATATTAAAAAAAAAGAAAGCTTTATCTTCATGGTGCCTTCATTTGGACATTTTCACAGTTTCAAAACTCTAAGTTTATAAGCTAATAAATTCCCACAGTTAAAGCCAACACATTTTGCGGTATCTGCTTTTGGCAGCTTAGCAAACCAGAACAATGATCGAAAGCATCCTTCCCATTTTATGCCCCCAGCCATCTAGTTCACCTCCCCAGAAGCAAACAAGGATACCAGTATTTTGGATATCCTTCCAGAAATATTTTACATGATGACTTTTGGATAGCCTTCTTGGAGATGACAACCGTAGCTACCTCATTAGAAATGCTGATGGTGACAGCTGTGGGATTAGGTGGTGGTGAAGAAAGTCCATCAACACTTGAGGTGGCTTATTCATGATCTTTATGGGTTTTCCTTTCTTCAATAGGAATTTGAAAAAAAAATTTAAAAAGTAAATGTACTAGCATTCATTCCCTTATTTATTCAACACAATTGTCTATATGCCAGCACTGTGCTGGTGCAATGGGGAAAAAAGCTCACTCGTGTGAGTTTTACCCTCCTGCTGCTTAAGGTCTAGTAGACGAGTCAGAACGAACCGAGTAATCACAATATTGACCACTTCCTGGACGCAGGTTGCTGGACCTGTCACAGGAAGCCTCATTCCAAAGTAACCCTAGAGCTGTGGCCTAAAGCAGGAGCAGCAAGTGTGAAAAACAACAGATGAGGTGCATGGTGAATGAAGGAACTGGTAGGTGCTCAGCATGGCCAGAAGGCACAAAGGTGAGTGGAAAGGGGTAGAGGCAGCAGTGGGGGGGGTTAGTGAAGAGGCTGGAGCCACAGGCAGGACCCAGACTGTGCAGGGCCCTAGAAACCATGTCAAGATCTGGGTCTTTACTCCCGGCATAATGGGAGGTCATTGAAGAGTTGGGGCAGATTCATGTATTCCATTCCCCAACCCCCCCAGAGTTCAGGGAGTTCTCCCCCACCTATTTCAACTGGTTTCTATTATAAGAAAGAGTAGAGAATGAATTTAAAGCTATTCTTCTTTATCCATACTGTCAGTTATGCAAAGCAACTCAGGGCCTTCTCCCCAAAGCTGCCATGATAAGCCACAGTCCAGGGTCACAGACGAACACTTTTCAGAATAGGGTTAGGTTTTAATTCCAGCTGGTAGCTGGAGTGTTTCTCCGCAATGGTGGCCACAAATGTGATTTTGGAACCCACTAAAACCCAGTGCAGAGCCTCCCCCCAATCAAAATGGTAGGAGTGAGATGCTTCAGGGTTTGGTCCCCCAACAGAAGCTTTGAACAACCAGCAAGAACTACCAAAAACATCTTTCTCAAAGCTCCAGAAAACAAAGGATTGTAGTAACAGCACAAGTGCTGATTCAAGAAAAAGGCTACTCAAAAGCCACAGGATCTTATGTTGCCCTGGCTGGCCCCGTTCTGACCCCTCATTGGCTTGGGGTGAAGCCAATCAATCTCCCAGTGCAGATCCTTGATCCTTTTTCTGGAGGGAGAAAAGTAACACTTGTGCACATACTGGGAGTATGTCTCTCTAGCCCAATTTGTATGGTGGGGGCCTACGGGACTCGTCATCCCAGAACTTGCCCTCCACATAGAAGGTAGTTCACAGAGCTCTCCCACAGAACACCGTGGGAAAGGACTCAGGTCATGCTGCCTGGGCAAGGGATTGCTAGTTGTAGGACACAGAGTGAATGCCCAGGACTGTGAGGCAACTGTTTGCTAGGGAAGAGGGGTCATTTGGAATGTGTAAACAGGGGAACTCACAGGGCTTCATGCACATATACAAGACAAGACACATGCACAGAAAGATCAGGGCAGCCCCTTTGCTTTGGTTTGGAACTATTCTTCAAACCCACTATATGAATAAGCTCCAAAGGAGTGTATTTGGATAGGTCAATCTGAAAAGTCTGAGAAAGGATTTTATTTTTTTCCTGCTTTTTTTGTGAACTCCTGGCATTCAAGGAAAGCTCTGTTATATCACTAGCTGGATACAAGCTTAAGGAAAAGATGCCCCAGAGCCTAAATTCCAGTGATAAGCCATAAAAATATCAAAATGTCCAGGTTTCAACAAAAGGTTACAAAACATACAAAGAAACAGGAAGCACTGTCCCAGGCAGAGGAGGAGATTAAAGCATTTGAAACCATCAATGATGAGGAACAGACCTGGGACATTCCAGACTAAGACTTTTTTAAAATTGTCCTAAATATGCTAAAGAGCTAAAGGAAAATATAGACAAAGAACTAAGGAAAGCAGGAAAATGATAGATGAATACAAAGAGAATATATATAGAGAGATTAAAAGTATGAAAGGGCACCAAACAGAGCTGAAGACCACAGTAACAGAAATTTAAAATTCTCTATAGGGGGTTCAACAGAAGATCGGAGCTCAAAGAAGAATCAGTGAACCTGAAGATAAGACAATTGAAATCATCCATTCTGAGGAACAGAAAGAATGAAAAAAAGTGAACAGAGCCTGAATAACCTGTGGGACACCACCAAGTGTACCAAAACACACATTGTGGGAATCCCAGAAAGAGAAGAAAGAGAGAAAAGGGAAAAGAGAATATTGAAATAATGGCTGAAAACTTCCCAAACTTAAAAAAAAATATATATAT
>JAQZBX010050362.1:0-19607 GCA_029593785.1 Cabassous unicinctus | reverse complement strand
AAAAAAAAAAAAAAAAAAAAAAAAAAAGAACGCGTTCTTTTCTGGTCCGTGGTCCAGTTCATTTTGAAGGAAATGTCAACTGACATAACACCTGGGAAAGGGTCAGTGAGAAGAACTCTGTTTCCATCATTATCCAGGAAGCACCAGAATCCAACTCTAGTCTTGTGTTTTGTGTTCAGAAAAGAGTCCATATAGCAGGCCTGAGACTGCTATCCTTAGGAAGCCTCCTTGTGAGGCTGGCCCTCGTCTGGCATCTGGAAACTTGGATTTCAGGGGTGTTCCTACCATTCCCTAACTAATAAGGGTGGTTCACTGTGCCTAACCTGTTCGTCCAAGCAATGCAGTTTATATGGAACCTGATTTCCTTCTGGGAGTCTGGAGTTTTGATACATGCTAGGCAGAAAGTGTTTGTGTGATTGACCCCCAGGAAAAACCCTGGCCTTGAAGGCTCAGGTGAGCTTCCCTGGTAAACAACACTTCACACACATCATCACAACTCATTGCTGGAGGAATTAAGTACATCCTGTGCAACTCCACTGGGAGAGGACTCTTGGAAGCTTGCACTTGATTTCTTGTGGACTTCACCTATCCACCTCTTCCCTTTGCTGATTCCCTTTGCTAATACTCCTTCCACTGTAATGAGTATTATCCTTAAGTACAACTATATGCTGCGACCTGTGAGTCCTAGCAAATCACTAAACCTAAGGGTGGTGTTGGGGATCTCCTAATGTTGTATGCACAGTGTTGGCACCCTGAGTGGTATATTAAGAAAAATGCTGCAAGATCCCTTTTGCCTCAAAATATCTCCCTCTACTTGCTGACCATACTCCTGCCTCCAAATGAGCATAAACTTTAGCTTCAGGAGACCCTTGATCTGGGCTGGGGTGTATCTGCTGACCTTCAGGCCTGCCCAGATTCCTGAGAGAGCACAAGCCCTGTTGAGCGGTGGTGGCTGCTAGGCAGTCAGCTAGGCTCACTCACTAGTGATTGCCTCACTTTTCCCGTCAGACTCAATGCAATCCCAATGCACACTGACTCCTCAGCAAAATTACAAGTTACCATGGACATGGGCCTTCAGAATTAGTTTCATACACTTTAAACTTTAAAAGTCAAATCTGGGGAGCCGATGTGGCTCAGTGGTTGAGCTCCAGGTTCAATCCCCAGCCCTGGTACCTCAAAAAACAAACAACAAAAAAACCCAAAAAAGTTAAATCTGCAAATGCCAGAATCATTCGTTTGGCTCTCAGAAGGTCCCTTTTAAGAGGGCCTATTTCCTGAGAGGAAACAAATTTGTATACTACAACTCTGCCTATGCCTGAGTCTTAGAAAGAAAGAGAGGCCTCTTCTATCACATGCTGTTGTAGAGTGCCTGCAGGAATCTGGAAAATTCTCTTACCGAGAGCTGTAAAAGTTTCACTTTCCAAAGCACAGTTGTTGATCAGTAGTGACTTCAATGCTGGTAAAAATCGGAGCCTGCTGAGTAGGTTACCTGAAGAGCTGCCCATCTTTTTATTGGCTGATAAATCCAATTCTTGAAGATTCGAGAGTAAAGGAATGATCTGAGCTGTTAAAATATCACACAGTGACAAGATTTAGGCACCATCTCACCAAAAGCCTTCTGGGTCATGGGTTTCCACAATCTCCCTTGTCTGGTGATCAAAGCTTTCCCCAGTTTGACCCCTACCCTCCCTTGCGAACCGTTGTGCACCACACAAACCAGCCACACTTCCCAGTAGGCAGCTTGTACTTTTCTCCTTCATAAGCCGCTTTCCAGGCTAGAAGTTAAGAGTAAAGACTTTGGAGGTAGATAGAACTGGGTTCTAATCCTGACTCTTCTACTAAAGAGCCGTGTGATTTGGACAAATGACTTAACCTCTGTGTATCTCAATACTCTTAACCATCAAATGGGACGGTGAAATCACTTGGTATATTCTAAGTGCTTGGCACAGCACCTGGCACATATTAATTGCTTAGCTAATGCATGAGATTACTCTTTCCTCAGAATTTAAGACAATGATACCAGCCAATCAGAACAGGTAACTGTTGGTAACAGCACTGGAGTGGGGTCTCGAGGGTCTCTGCCATGCCAAGAGATACCCCTAGTTCATTATACTCCAACCTCCTTCCTGCCTCGAGGCCTTGCCCGAGCTCTCACCATGCAAGAAATGCAGGATCCTTGGATCTCTGTAGAGCTCACTTGCCATTCAAAGCCCAGCTTAAATGCCACCTCCTCAGGAGAGCCCTTCAAGGCCACCAAGCCAAAGTAACCTCCTGGTCATTATCACCGGACCTACAATTACCTGTGTTTGTTTGTTTATGAATTTGTAAACAAAGTCCCTCTATGCATGCAGGGACTACTTCATCCAAAGCCTGGATCAGTGCCTGGAACACCAGGGGCACTTGACAAATGTTTGTAGAAGGAGATAAGGAGAAGGACAGGAGGAAGAAAGAGAAGGGAAGGCAGGCAGAGATTCCAACAGCTGTAACTTCCTCCCTCTGCTGCCTTCCTCAGTGCTTTGTATTTCACTATGTAATTTACTTTTTTTTTTTTAAAGATTTATTTATTTATTTATTTATCCCCCCTTGCTGCTTGTGCTTGCTGTGTCCATTTGCTGTGTGTTTTCTCCGTGTCTGCTTATCTCCCCTTTGCTGTGAGGTCCTGCTGCATCAGCCCACCTCGCCGCGCGGGTTGGCCTGCCCTCCCAAGGAGGCCCGGGGAAGCGAACCCGGGGCCTCACACATGGTAAACGGGAGCTCTATCGATTGAGCCACACCCGCTTCCCCACTATGTAATTTAGATAGTTGTTGATTTCTTCCTGCCCCTACCTGGCAGCATCTTGACTATTTGTATTTTCTGTAGCCCATAGTGCAGTCAGTGCCTTGCACAATTAGATGTTTAATCAGTAGTTGCTGGCTAAATGATCTATAATTTCTTCTATTTCCTTGGAGCTATCAGATACAAGAATGTTCAATTATTTAACAAAATCTAAAGCATGAAATATTTCCATTTCTATCTTTTCAAAACTAAGAAGGAGGAGAACAATGAAGTAAGCTAGTTATTAAATAATCATTAGCTTTCACCTGTATTGGTTCCCATGTACCTTGATAAGGAAGGCTTATCTCTCTGTCACGAGAACAATAGCAATCGAGATCCTCTAACACTTTCATCTTTCTCTGCAAATAGATGAGCAGGTAGTATTTGTGTTATTTAGTTGTACCAAGGGAATCCATCATTTGGAATCTAGTGGACTGAAAACACACGACTATCTTCTCAGGTACGACACTTATGCTATGATAAGTAAAAGAAGGTGGTGATACCTCACAAAGTTCCACCTACAACTCAAAAAGGGATTGTTATGTGACTTGAAAATCTTCAGGAAAGAGAATTCTTCTCATTTTCACAAAGTGGGAAATAAGAATCTGAGAAATTGCGAATATTCTCGCTGTCCTGATTTTGTGATAATCAGGGTAGGCTAAACATTTGCTATGTTAGAAACCATGCATGTGTCCCCAGAACTAGTTTTTCTCCCTAGGTCTGGTTTTTAGAATGCTGGTGATAAACTAAACCTGATTTATTATATGACCATCCTGTATAGGAAATGACTGTAACTCTAGGTATCTTTGGTTAACCTTAAGAGATATAGCAGGTGGTGGATGTGGCTCAAATGGTTGGGCGTCCATCTCCCATATGGAGGGACCTGGGTTCGATCCCTGGGACCTCCCGGTAAAAAATTAAAAAAAGAAAAATATAGAAGGCATGTGGGCCACCAGGTCCTGTGCACGGTGCACCGCCAGGCCCCACGAGCCACGTAGCAAGATGATGATGTAACAGGAGAGTGACACAAGGGAAAGCCAAGACGAGATGTGCCAAAAAAACAGGAACTAAGGTGGCGCAGGCGGTAGGACACCTCTCTCCCACATTGGAAGTTCCAAGGATCAAACAGAGGGCAGGAAACGGACACAGAGTCGCCCAGTGAATGGACACAGAAACAGCAAAAACGGGGGGGAGGGGGCGATGTGGGGAATGGATAAAAGTAAACAAATAAATAAATCCTTTAAAAAAATGTATAGGAGAGGAAGATACGGACTATAGTTAGTAGTAATACTTTGATGATGCTCTTTCATGATATGTTAACAAATGTTTCACAACAATGCAGGATGTTTGTGGGGGGGTGATGTGTGGGAGCCCTGTATGATGTTATGCATGTTTGTTTTGTAAGTTTGCGATGTTTACTGAACAATTATAGTTATGTATGTTCATGTATGAATGATATACTTCAATAAATTGTTTTTAAAAACAACTAAGGAATGAAATTTTTTTAAAAATAGGGAAAAAAAAGAATCTGAGAAATATTTTAACAGGTCTGAAAAAATAGATGTTAGATGTAAAAATGCATTTTACTGTTTTCCTCCCCAAATTGTACTCAGCTAAAGTAGTCTTTATTCTTTTTGTCCATCCATTCATTCAATCATACATTCAACAAGCATTTACAGTGTGCCAACTGTGTGCTTGAGCAATGGGGGAGATGTTGAACAAGACGCACTCCTATCCTGGAGGGACCCTTCGGTGGCCTGTGAAGAAGGAGGACGGCATTGTGTCCCCATTTTAGAGCTGAGGAAAATAAGGTTCAGGGACACAGAAGTGCCTAGATATAAGTTATACAACCAGTAAGCACAGAGGCAGAATTTATTTGGCTCTATGCCTAGCCCCATTTCCATCACTCCACTCCAACAGAAGGCTACTGCCACCTTCTTCCAACATCACATTAAAAACAGCCTCTCTATAAACAGACTTCCTCACCAGCTGACCTCATGCATGCAAGGTCATTCTTGCACAAAGAGCAGAGGACCGCCTGCATGGTGTAAGCTTAGAGGCAAAACATCTCTCCTAGCTGATTCCCCAATACCCCTAGATTCCTCAATTAGAGCTAAAGTCTTCACTCCAAATGAGAGTGATGGCTTAAATTGCAGATGTCCTTGGGAGAAGTAAGACAGTGACCTATATACACACATGGTTGTGACTGGCATCAGCTCTTTCCCTGAGAGCTGAAAAGGAGTGCAAGAATCCTGGTGAAATAGGAGGAAGAGGTGTAGAAAGGGGCTATGGCATTCAATCCAGGCAAAATTTGCTGTACCCATGGGTTTATACGGAAGCCTTATGTGGAAACAGGAAATTATAAACCCTCTATTGTTTGATCCATCCTTGGCTAGTAATCACAAATGAAATGAAGCTGTGCTAAAGAGGAACTTTTAACTGAATGGAGAGTTTATTGACAAGTGCTTTGAAAAGAAAAAGAAAAGTTGTGCTAGCCAGTAGTTTTTGCTAGAGAACGGTAATGCGAATAGGATATTTATAAAAGACTATAAATACCTGGCAGATAATTAGATATTGAGCCTAGTTGCGGTGAAGTTCTGTTCTGCTCTGATTTCTATTTATTCTGTATCTTTTAATGAAGTGATTATCTCCTGGGTATTTCTCTTGAGATATGCTGACTGTGAAAGTATGCATCCCTTCCCTCACTCTGCTTCAAAAACAACTCAGTAAAACCACACTACTGCTAGTAGTGTTTGTTTGTTTTTTTTTTACAACAACAAATTTTCCCTGGTAAGCATGACTTCAGAATTTTGTGTGCTGATTGAACACGTTCTGCAAGGCAGGAAATCTCTCTCACAGGGGAATAGCAGTGAGCAAAGCCAACAAGGTACCTGACCTCATGGAACTTAACTTCTAGTTAGGGACCAACATTAAAAATTCAACTTATATTAATGGGGTATGGCAACAGAGAAAAATTAAGTAAGGCAGTGTTTTTATTAACTTTTTATTTTGAAATAATCAGAGATTCATAGGAAGCTGCAAAAATATTACAGCACCCGTTCCGGGAACTCTTCACCCAATTTTCCCAAATAGTAACACTTTCTGTAACTCAAATATAATATAAAAAACAGGAAACTGGCATTGGTACCACGTGTGTATAGTCCTATGCAATTTTATCACATGTGTAGATTCATGTAACCACCATCACAATCAAGATACAGAATTATTCCATCACCACAAAGACCTCCATTGGGCTACCACTTTATAGTCATTCCCATCTCTCCCTTTCTTAGCCCCTGCCAACTACTAATCTCGTCTCCATCTCTAAAATGTTGTCATATTGAGAATGTTATTTAAATGGAATCATACAGTATGTGGCCTTTTGGTTGTTCCCTCTGTTTTTCATTCTCTGGGGGTTTTTTTGTTTTGTTTTGTTTTGTTTTCCTACCTTCCAGTGGGTTATTTGAGCTTTTTATTTTGTTTTTTATTTTTTAATTTTTTAGAATCCCATTTTAACTTATCTGTCGTTTGAGTGTACCTCTTTGTAGAGAATTTTAGCTAAACATCTCAGAAGGAATAGGGAAAAATGCATCTATTCCATCTTGATCTGGAACCAGAGGCAGTGTTTTTCATACTTTACCTTGCATAGGAATCACTTGGAGAATCTTAAACATGCAGATTCCAACTCAGCAGGTCTGGGCTAGGGCCTGAGAGTCTGCATTTCTAACAAGTGCCCACGGATGTCTGTGCTGCTGGTCTATGGAAGAGAGTCTGGGTAGCGAGGAGGATGCGCAGGGAGAATAGGGAATGGTTGGATGAAAGCTGGGGCTGTTAAATAGAGCGGTGAGGAAGTTCCCACTGATAAGGTAATAACTGAACAGACACCGGAGGAAGGGAGAGCGTGTGCTGAGCTGAGTTTCCAGGCAGAGGGAGAACTAGGGCAAAGCTCCAAGGCCAGAGCAATGCTCGGTGGGTCTGAGGATCAGCAAAGACAGTACAACAAAGAAATGGAGGCAAAGAGGGGGAATGGGGAAGGAACGCTGTCCAAGTGATAGACACACGGGGAAGTCAGCTGGGCTCCTGCAATAATCCAGAGATGATGGTGGCCCAGACTGGGGTGGTGCAGGTGGAGACGATAAGCTGTGGTCAGATTCTGGACATATTTTGAAGGTTTATTGTGGTCATAGATTTGGAATTAAACTCTTAATCTCAAGGCTGTGCTTCCTCTATTTCTTATAGGAAATTGCATTTACACATTATACATTGTAATTACGGGACTATATTTGTGGTCGGAAAGTAAGTATAGTCACCTAAATTTGTAATGTACATCCATTATGCAGCACCCACTGACTTTTCCCATAACTTCATTTGTGTCTAAGTGGTTTAATTTCACTTATTAGTCAAAAATTCTCAACATCCTTTGTCTTGGTTTTCTCTCTACAGACCTGTTTGTAATAAATTTTGTGACACTAACATTCATTTCTAAAAAGCAATATAAATTCAATTTTTTTTCCCTTCAAAAGGCACACTGATCATTTATAGCTGTGGATAGGAGTAATTTAGAGTCACTAACATTTATTGGGCATTTAATATATGCTGAATATTGTGTTGGGGGCATTCATAGAACTTTCATGATTTAATCCTTCCAATAACCTCATGAAAAGTAAGTTTAAGTGTACATTTCAAATCGCCAAGTTTCCGAATATTTGCCAAGGTTCCAAAAGTCCTTCCCCCACTCTGCAGTATCTACTTACTCAGTGACACTATGTCGTCTGCTGTAAGTGAACACTGGTGAAGATCTAGCAGCTCCAGGGACTTCAGTGTGGCCAACTGAGCTGCCGAGTCTTCAAAACCTCCACCCAGCTCCTTATTGCAGGAAAGGTCTAACTTCTGTAACTCACACAAATATCGAAAAGCAGCCTCTACAAAGACAGTCAAAGTCCCATTCTGACATATTGCGAAGTGGTAGGAAGGAATATAGCAGGGAAGGGGATGGCTCTGCAGGAAGGGAAATTGAGTACGTACGATGGGTTGACGAAAACCAAAAAGGTAGACTTTCTAACATCCAGCCCTCTATGGGCCTGACAAGGATTTTAAAACCATTCTCTATGATCTGCATTGATTGTTAATGATTTTGACCTGAATCCTGCAATGAATGGTTCCCTTCCTTCTACAGTTGAGCATTAGAGTTTTAATAGACTTTTAAATGAATGATATTACAGGCTCTGTAAATCAAAGGGAAAAACACAATTTCATTTCATTTTCTCCATTAATATTTCTTGATATTTTATATAGGGGACAGTTTAAACTATAGATGCCACTGAAGCCATACTTTTCATCAGTACAAATTCCTTTCCACTGCTGCGTATCAATTAATGCCAAAATTTTTCAAAGAAAAATTGGTAGCTTTAGAAGCACAGAAATTTTTATATTGTCCCCAGTGTCTATCTCAAACCTAAAATATCCTGCCCGCCATTTAAAAAATTTATTTTGTAATCATGAAAGCTGTGAAAGATTTAGAAAATAAAAACTAAAAATTTGAATTACCCATAATTTATTCTCCAACACAGCTACCGTTTCCATTCTCTTGTATTTTCTAATGCTTTAAAAAATATATATATATGTGTGTGTGTGTGTGTGTGTGTATATCTTAAGTTCAGTCATTGTTAACTCACCCAATATTTTGACACTGTTTTGTGATAATCCACATGAATGCAACTTCAATACTTTCAGCTTTGAGGTGCTTTTTAATCCCTGAGCAATACTGTCTAAACTGCTTCCGATGTTTCTGTTAATGGAAAGATCAAGTACTTCAAGATTTTGCAGCATATGTAGCAACTCACCTGGAAGGAAGGAAAGCCAAACGTGAAGGGCAACACCGTAAAAATGGGTGAAAATGAAAGTCAGGGCATGGAGGAGGAGGGAATACAGTTTAGTGTGACCCAAGGATAGACTGAAAACCACCCCTACCCCCTTGAAATTCAGAGTATGAGAAAACACAGCAAATTTGGATTCAAGCTAGCACTGTTTTTTTTTTTCTGGAAAGACTCTTCCAAATTCCACTTACCCACAAATGCCCCATCTTCTGGTGCGAGGGCACAATCCACAAGCTCAAGTGTTTGTAACTTGCTTCCTTCTTGGAACCTCTGGAGGATCAGAGGCAAGTTCCCTCCTACTTTACTGTTCCAGGACAAATTTAGCTCTTCAAGCTCAGGTATTGCTTTCAGCGCGTCTCCTGTTACAAAATGGCCCGGAGATCAGGTAGATGGATCATCCACCAAGCAGGGAATTCACTCCAAAATCAGTACAACATTATTCATGGAGTATTGGAGTTGGGCCAGGACTGCGTTAGGTGCCGAGGCACACAGAGAAGCAAAGGACCCAGTTTCCGCCCACTCACAACGTCACGCCTCTTTATTTATAGGTGCAGCAATTCTAGTCCCTCCAAAATTCTGAAGCCATGATTACCAGAGAAAATGTGTTGTTGTTAAAAACAAACAAACAGGGAAGCGGCTGTAGCTCAATTGGTTGGGCTCCCGTTTATCATATGGGAGGCCCCGGGTTCGATTCCCCAGGCCTCCTGGTGAATGCAAGCTGGGCCGCGCGGTGCAGTAAGCTTGTGCAGCAAGATGACTCAGCAAAGCAAGACAGTAAGACATAGAAGAATGCACAGCAAATGGACACAGCCAGCACGAGCAGCAAGGGGGGATAAATAAATAAAATAAATCTTAAAAACAAACAAACAAACAAACAAAACACTACCAGCAGTACCGTGATTTTCCTGAGTTGTTTTTTAGTAGTAAATATTTGTACCACTCCATCTACTTTCTCTTATTCACTCTGTGGAATCAGCATTTCCGAGAAGTGTGGTCAGAGGTAGCAGTGAGGCAAAGCAGGGAACTGGCCACCAAGGGTGTAAAGCTCACTTTGACATCAAGAATATCCTGGGCAACCGAACCCACTCCAGCAGAGAGGAACTACTACCTAGAGCACCAGGTACCAGCAGCCTCTAACAGTCACAAAGCCTTTGGGACTGGGAGGGGGCAGTGCTGTCAGAATGGTGAAGCTTGACATTTCTAAAACCATTTCACATAGAAAAGCATCTAAGGGCTACAGAGCAAAGGCTGGGAGAAAACAGGGGAAGTGTCCAGAGAGATCAGCCCTAGGAATTTCACTGCCTTAGGAGTAAATGAGATGGAAAGCCGTACACACGGAAAATAGACTTCTTGACATGCAGAGCCCATCCGAACAACTGAAGGATTAAGGGTGCTGAAAATTCCCCTGAGTCCGATGCCTCTCTTCTACTGTCTGCCACTGGGCTTGAACTTCATGTTATTCACTTCATGGATTAACTTAATTGGTTATTCACTTCATGGATTAAGGTTTTGGGGGTACAGGAGCTCCATGTTAAAATGCATATTCTCCAGGAGCTTTAATAGCTTAAACCACAGCTGAACTGGTATCAACTTGTGTGCCATTGCCAGTGAACTGGGGGTGGCTTTCTATAGCTCTGAAGCCTCCTCCAGGATGAGGGAGAAAGAATGGGTGATCAGGCAGCTATGTCTGCAGTGGACATTGTACTGGACAGGGCCGTGCATTTGCCAGCCTGCATTAAGCAATTGCAATCAGGTGGAATAATTTTGAGCTGCTTCCTGATTGATGGTCTCTTATCAGTAAACCAGTTTTTCTCCCTATACCTCATCTGCCATTTAGGCTAAGCTAGGAGGACAGAGTACAAATGAAAAGTGAGTCTCTCCTGGTGGGAAAGGATGCAAAAGTCCCTCCAGAGAGGAGGAAGACTCAGAGAGGGATGAAGGCACAAACTACCAAGGATACATACTCTCTTCTGAACTCTCTCACGGACCAGGTAAGTTTGGGGTGGATGGAAGGGCAGAGATAAGCATTTCCTGGCTTCCCAAGGGTAGAGGATCATGAAAAAGATTAGGCAAACCCTAGAAAGTAAAGAAACAACATTTTCTTTTCACATCTGAGCAGTGGAATATTAAATTTGCAGCTAAGGAAGGACACAGAGACCTAGTTTATTGTATTTGGCAGCTGCTGGACATTTCTGAAAGAGAAATGTGTTTTGGCAGATAATTTCTAGTCCCATAATCATTAGGCATAAATTGTATTGTTTTTTACAGAAATCTTTGCAGAGATATAAGTGATCAAATTAAGAGACTCTAGGCCAAGAGCATAAAAGTATTAGTGATGTCTACTAAGCCAGCAAACATCTTAGAAAAGCAGTTGGGTAAATTCTACAAATTTTATTCTATGTTCAGTATATAAACAAACAATGAGGTTTTAGTCAAATCATTGCTTTTAGTTGAAAAATTTTGTTTTAATCAATTTTTTATAATGGGAATGGGAAAATAGAAAAAGGAAGTATTATCTTAGAATTGGAAAATAACTTTATAATCTACTCCAAATCCTCCATTTTACAGATGAGGTAACTAAGCCCCAGAGCAGGCAAGTTTTGCAATTACCTCCATTTTAAGCTCTGTGAGCTTACCTGGTCAGCCTTGTTCCTTCCTCTAACCAGAGTTTAGCATGGATTACATAGCTATTTAGAAGTTACAGAATTGCTTACTCAGCACTACATCATATATAGTCCCCGTTTCCATGTCTACCAGCAGGAGCAGTGACATAGATCGTTTGTCCCTGAGGGTTTGGATTGCAAAGTTTCATTCATCATACCTAGTGCTCGGACATCATCAACAGTGAGTCTGCAACTACCCAGCCTCAGGATTTTTAACTTGCTGATAAGATGCATTTGCTGGGTGACTGAATGAAGGGTTCCTCCGATGAAATCATTCCAGGAAATATCCAATTCTTCCAAGTCTGGAAGAAAAGGCAGCAAGGCAACTACAAGGGAACAGAAGAAAACATATGTCATTTATGATTAGCAGTAAATAGGATTCAATACCTATATGACCAGGATATAGTTTTGTCCTCTAAGAGAATGGAAGGCGGGGGCATGTTGTCTTTTCAGCAAAGAGGGAGACTCTTGGCTATGCAATTGGAGGAACTGTGATATTTACATATCCTGTGTCTTGGGGCATTTTCTATTTCTGCCAAATAAATAACTGCACTCTGAAAATGCAGTGGTATCTCCATGAGATTTCACAGCACCATGTTTATTGTGGTTGAACCCAGTCAGAGTAACAAGAATTCTACTACTACTGCACTACGACTGCTACTAGTGCCATTACTGTGATGTGTTTACTGGCCCTTTCATTTTGCACAACCTGCTGACGTCTTCACCATCATCGGCATTGGGTCCTCAGGCTGACGGGCCTGGGAAAGGCTCTGTTGCCTGGAGCTGCTGAGATGGAGGATGTCAGTTACCTGTTCTTTATTACCTTGATTACCTGGGCATCCCCACCTTGAAAAGCTTTCATTCCTATTTAAATAGATCAACCCTTGGAGAAGCCTGTTTGGAAGCTTCTCTGAGTCTTTGCCACTGCTCAATAAAAGTGAAATTACTATCTGTGAAAAAGATTCAAAGGAAATCCTATCTCCCTCTTAAGAGACCTGACCCCAAATGTAATGACATGGACTTTAATTAAAATAATTCAGGACCCCTCACTCAAAACGTGGTTTGTTTGATTAACTCTCTGCTGGCAGACACATCTAATTTGATTAAACAATTAAGGCAGCTAGAGAAGAAAAAGTAGCGTGTGTATTGTGGGGGGAGCCTCACAACAAAAAACCTATTTAGGTGTAACAAATGGTAGTTATACTTTTGTATTCAAAAGGTGTGTACATAATCCCCTGGTAGTTATACTTTTCATTCTGCAGATAAACAATATAATACTCATTTAAATTCCCAGCAAGACCCAATTTTATGAATGCGTTTCAGGAGTTTATTTCATATGCAAAACAGATGTTTTTCAGGGAGCAAGGGGCAATCAGTAGGTGGATAAAATTGCTCAGGAAAAACGTTCCTCTTCAACCCAGCTCATCTTTGAAGCGCCAGGAAAACTCAGTTAACTTGCTTTTAAAAAGTGGTGTGGCTGCTGTTCCTTGGGGGTTCTGGAACCATCCATCAGACCTGGGAGTTACCAGGTGGGTGATCGGGACGTGTTTGTCTGCTCATCCCACCTGAAGGCCTGATATTCCCCTGTCAGAGGGGCTGCGTACAGACCCAGATCCTTCACGTCTGCTGTCGCTAATCCACAGTTATTCAGATTCAGACAACTGTAGACAGACTTTCTGCCCAGCTTCTGGAAGAACGGCTCATTTTTCTCTGTCCAGGATCCCAACTCCGTTTCTGAACCGAGAGGCTGAGGCTTACCTATATCATAAGAATAAAGAAGAATTTGCTGTTAATCACTGACCATATTAAAGATGCATAATGGCCCCAAAAGATAAGTGAAAAGGAGAAAACAACCCTGAGTGGGTCCCTTGTGAAACCTCAACTCAGAAAGCGAAGCATTTACCAGGCAATGCACTTAACCACCGCTCCTGCCGTCAGCTGCTCAGACGCTGACCGCCTCTAGTAACCCTTTTCTTACAAAGGAGCCTCAGAAACTAAGTGGCTTTTCTTTCATGGTCTGACCTGGACTTCTCATTTGAAGATGTGTTCCTAGGCAAGAGGTAACTCTGTTAGCACAGTATTTAAGATTCTCGCTGCTTGGAGATATCTTTGATAAATGTAACTGGGGATGGGGGCGGGAGCACAGGTATTTGTCTCCTAAGACCAACCAGATGAAGAGGAGTTGAAATCACAGCCGATGGGCTTCAGATTGCTGCTGGGAGTAAGTGAAACACTTGCTGCTCAGTTCTGAGACCATTTAATGGAAAAAGCACAAATCCAGAGACGGTGGTGCCTATAAGGGGTTTTTGTATATTCCAGACTCCTGCCGGAAAATACATTCAGAAGGCTTTGTTTGTCCTTCTTGTTATTACAGACTCCTTACGTGGCACCCTATTCACATTTCACTGCAGTAACACTATACCAGTAGCATGTTACCATAACAACAAAAGGTATCATTTTATTGAGTACTTACTATGTACCAGTGTTTCACCTGCTGCACATGCCAATATGTGAGGCATATAAAACACATCAAACTTTTATAAGGAAAATTTTTTTGAAAAATGTAATGTTAAGTACATTTCATATACATGTACTGACAGTGACTTTAAAGTGGTTTTGAAGGTAAAAACGTACAATTTTAAACATGAAAAAAAGCATACTGTCATCCAACAGGAAATCATAAGTTGTGAATATGCAGTCATATTTTATTAACCTTGACAAAAAGTTATAAAACCACATAGCTAAAAAGAAATATATTGGTACTGGTGAAAATTAAAAGATAGTAGGATTGCAGCAGTAAAAAATTTAGATCTAAAATATTAGATCTGAGGTGTGGCTTGTGGCTTGCTATTTTTGTTCTTATTAAGAAAACCAGCTATGTGGTGCACATCTTTGATGGAATGTTTGATGTTGCCACGTTCCACCAGTAAGAGGTAGTAGCATCATCCACTATTTTACCTTTTCATGCTGGCCTTAATTTTTTTTTTTAATTAGAAAAGTTGTGAGCTTACAAAACAATCATGCGTAACATACAGGACTCCCATATATCACCCTACCACCAGCACCTTACATTGCTGTGGAATATTTGTTACAAATGATTGGCCTTCAATTTTTATGGTGGCACATTGGATACAAGGTAATTTATTTTAGGTAAGATTGTGGAATTTAGGGGGAAAAAAAACACAAAACAGGACATCCAGTTAAATTTAAATTTCAGATAAACAATGAATAAATTTTTTTTAGCAAAACTGGGTTCCAAATATTGCGTGTTTTATCTGGCAATCTTAATTTTGGGTGAGGCAGAAGGGAGTTGTGGATAGAGGACAGGGCAGGGGTAGGGACTGCCTCTTACTAGTCAGACAGTACAGGATATTTTGTCTAAACGTAATCCAAGGGGTCACAGTTACTTTATTTCACAGATTTGGAAATTAAGACTCAGAGACACTGTTCTTTAGCAAGAAACGGAGTCAGAATTTGAACCCAGAACGTCTGTTCCAAAGCCCATTATGTGTATTTTGGGTTTGGTTGTTTTTTGTTTGTTTGTATTCTTAAAACTTTCTCAGCATTGCATCTTATTGCTTTCACTCGTTTTTAAGGTTTTTTTTGTTTTGTTTTGTTTTTTAATAGGCTCAAACTATGATCATGCTCAAGTTCCAGCCCCAACAAACCTTCTCTTCTGTTTACTCCTCAAGTTAATGTTCTGTTGATCATTTCTTTTACTCTCAAACGTTTTGAAAAAGTATTCTATACTTGCTGATCCCATTTCCTCACCACTTTTACTGATTAGTCCTCTACATTATGGTTGCCACACTCACTTATCCAAATAAATTGTTTCTCAAAGGTCACCATTGATGATCTAGCAATTGACAGATTTGAAAATCTCTTTTCATCCCACGTCCTGTGTGGGTCCTCTGTCATGTTTGGTACCATTGAGAAGTCCAACACAGCAGGTCAGAAGATCTAGTGCAAGCCATGGGTCCATCAGGTGAGCAAGTCACTTAACCTCTGTGAGCCCTGTTTTACTCATCTATAAAATGGAAGTGATAATTCCTACCTGGTTCATTTCTCAGAGTGCTGTGAGTTAAATTTACTTGTGCTTCCCAGGTAGATGAAAATCTGTAGTGCCTTCTACACAGGACGCACTTGGTATATATTTGTTGGATGAATGAATGATTGAACAATCAATGGTTGTAGAGTTCCTCAATTACCAAAATAAATGAACGTAATAAATCTTTATTAAAACCCCTAAGTATAAATATGAGTACTAACTTATAAAAACCCTGGACACCGCCTCATAAACCTGTGTATTTTAAATTATTATTGTTGTTGTTGTGATTGGCCTGTGAAACCCTTTCATCAAAGAATAAGTTATGTCGTGGCTCAATGGTACAAGAGATGAGCCATTCTGCTAGGGGTTGGTTGGTTGGTTGTGGTGAGCTGGCGGTCGGCGGAGGGAGCAATAGTGCCCGCACAGGAGCAGTTATGTGAAGCGAATCGGAGCCTTTTTCTGACTGCTTTGCCTCTGGACCAAGCTCTTGGCCTTCCAGGTAAGTTCTGTGAGGAAAGTGGTATTTCCCATTAAGTTGCTTTCCAGTTTAAATCCGTTAGGGTTGTTGGTTTCTATTATTTACAACCAAGAATCCTGACACTCTTCTAAAATATTATTATGTGTTTGTAGCATGGCTGGTACTGTGCAGGGAACCAAGATAAGGAGAGGACAAGTTCCTGTTTTCCAGGCACTGTCTGTCTAATGAAGGAGACAGACAAGAAAGTCATGGTTACAATACAAATGAGAAGTGTGGTGGCAAAGAGATGCAGAGGGTATATGCTAGCAAGAGGTAGTGACAACAGGTATGCCAGGTATGGTGGGTGGGTCTTGGGAAGCGTCCAAGAAAAAGTGATGCTTGAACTGCACCTTAAAGGATGTGTGGGAGCCAGCCAGGTGGATACAGGTGAGAGGAGGGGTAGGTGGGGGAGGGCTGCAGAGGGAGAAGCGTGGAAACTTTTTCTTGGCACAGGGAACCACTTAGGGGAACATGACCAGTTCAGGAAATTGCAAGGAAACCAGCCTGCCAGGAAAGGAGGATGGATGTGGGAATGTGACGGGAGGTCACAGGAAGGCAGAGGGGGTGGAGATATCCAACTGATCACAAACAGCTTGAAGGCCATGCCTGGGAGTGTAAATTTTCTCTTCAAGGCAAGAGAGACTCAGAGAAGGATTTTTTTTTTTTTTTAAATAATTATCCCATTTATTTAGAAGTGAAAACATTTATTTTGGAAAGTCAAATTTCAGGAAAAAGTCCAGAACGTGATCCCTTCAGTTAATTTCTCAACTCATATTTTCTTGAAATTGTACTATCATGAATAACTGAGGGTTCATTTGGCATTTTGCCCGGCTCTTCTAAAACTTTGAATCCTAAGTGTCTAAATTTCAAAAAGAATACTATGTCCTGGTGTCTTACAAATCAAATCAAATCAAATCACTGAGTTGCCCATGGATATGACATTCCACTTCATTTAAAATTATATATATATTAAATATATATTAACTAAATATATTAAATTAATATGTATTTATTGGTCTTTCTTTTGATGACATTCAAAGACTTATGACAATAATATACAGCTAATAGTCACCTTTGTTCCCTAAATATGTTTGTATAAACAAAGTTTCTACATTTCAAGAACCCCAAATTCACCAGGGAAAGCATATTCTAAATCTCACTACTGTTAAGCGATTTTCCTGGACTGTTATTATATATAATTAGAGACTTGATTTGACAGCTCTTATAATAACACATTATAAATTTTGCATTGGACATGTGTTTTTACCTTAAACTCTTGTGATGACAAAACCATTTTTCTCAAAACTGATAGGTTGTGCAAGTCTACAAACAGTGCTTAAATGTGACCTTGCTTTCCTAAGCTTTCTGATGAGGAAGGATCTTTTTATTTTAAGCCGTTTTTTGTACTGAACATGACATGTAAATGAAGAATTTTTGTTTTTCTTATTAAGAAATAACTGTATCTTGCTCCTCAAGATCTCCCTGGCTTCACCAATTTGTAGTCATTTCCACTGTAGACCATTAGGTATCTATTTCAAAGATAGGCTAACAAAGTTCAAGTAAAAGTTATTTTATATCTACTGCAACGTCTAACTGGCATTGGGTGAGTATTAGAGATTATTAACACAAATTTTGTAGTTCCAAATAATGAACTTAATTCATAGATGTTGGTTGATTTCCTTGTTGCATTCCTTGATATTGTGTATAATTGTTTGCAGGCTAATCTTCTGATAAAGCTTTAATCTCTTTGGTTTATTTCATGTATTTGTTTTTCTTATAAGTTTCCTTCCAATCTACTTAAACTTCTTTAACACCATGATTTTGTGCTTTTCCCCAGAGAGGAGTCAAGTTTTGTTAACATTGCATTAGATGTATTTCAAAATATGGCACCTACTGTGTCAGTTTCTCCATGGTTTACATTTCACCCAACTCTTAAAGCGATAGAATTTTTTTTTTTAAAGATTTGTTTATTTTTTATTTATTTATCCCCCCCTTGCTGCTTGTGCTGCTGTGTCCATTCGCTGCGTGTCTTCTCTGTGTCTGCTTATCTCCCCCTTGCTGTGAGGTCTTGCCGCATCAGCCCACGGCGCCGCGCAAGCCGGCCTGCCCTCACAAGGAGGCACCGGGACGTGAACCCGGGCCTCCCATATGGTAAACGGGGGCTCTATCCACTGAGCCACACCCGCTTCCAGCGATAGAATATTATGCTTGATTTCAGGGGCTCTCTACTAAGAGTAGGATGGGATAAAATAATTAGCATGACGTGCTGCCTTTTAGCTGAAGCTTTGTTATTCATTTCATTTCTTGGTTTCATTTCTATATTTGAGTTTCTATTCATGCTAAATCTTTATTTTTCTTAAAGGCTTATGAAAATTTTGGCAAAAAATTCTGCTGCTTCATTGTAGACATGGAGCCTCTTTTCCTAAACTAGATAACTTGGTGAGTATTTTCATTCTTATTTCCCAATACATAAGGTTCACATATCAACTAGATATTGTCAGACTCAAGAGGGCAAAACACTATTTAAATGTGCCAGAAAAACCAATGAGCAACAGAGTTCACAGATGGAATGGAAGAAATGAGAATTTACACATTCACTGTACTCCATAAGCAATCATTGTGGGTGCTATTTTCAATCCAAAAAATTATTAATCAGAGACTTTCATCCAATCATGGATTTTTAGAGATGGAAGGGATCTTACAAATCATCCAACATAATATATCAATTTTTAAAAAGAGAAAAATGCTTGCCATGTTATATTTGCAAAATAAAAGGCCACATCTTTCTGCACGATTGTGTACTATAATAGCAACATCATCAAGAATCATGGTTACAGCTACTATACAGATGCCATGGAGATTAAGCGAGAGAGAAATTAAATATCCAAAAGTTCCCAAAAGTCAGAGAAGGATTTTAAGCAGATGAGGTCTATGATGATATTTGTGATTTAGAAACAGCACCTGGTGGCAGTGTGGAGGGCAGACTGGCAAGACAGCAATACTGAAAGCAGAGAACCCAGTTGGGAAGCAATCACAGTGGCCTGGACAAGAGACAATGAGAGCCAGCCAGCAACAATGGAGAGGGGGAACCAGGCTTAAGAGCTTTTTAGGGACAGAATCAACACGACTCAAGGAGCCATTGAAGTCTGGAAATGGAAAAGCTAAGCATGGCTTTGGTGGTCAGTGTTACCCCCCAGGGATGGCCAGCTGCTGGGTTTTGCAAAGTTAATCACAATTAGGGACATTCACTAAGCACTTTCCTGAAGCTCCAAATCATATTTTGGAACAAATATGAACAATTTTCAGATAGAGAATGCCTTCTTCTAAAGATGATTAACTTCCTAGTTATGAAAAAATATTTAAAATACATTTAATTACTTACAGTAAAAATGATATTATGCTTAGGATTTGATGCTTAAAAATCTGTTATAAATATAGGTAGGCATAAATGAAACAAGATTGGCCGTGGGTTGATAATTGATAAAGGTGGGTAGGTGATTATAGGAGCTCTTTATACTATTCTCTCTATTTATGTATATATGCTTGCATTAAAAAGCTTCAAATGGGAAGCAGGAGTGGCTCAGTCAATAGAGCCCCCGTTTACCATATGGGAGGCCCCGGGTTCGCTTCCCGGGGCCTCCTTGTGAGGGCAGGCCAGCCCGCGCAGCGCGAGGGGCTGATGCAGCGG
>JAQZBX010050361.1:0-13426 GCA_029593785.1 Cabassous unicinctus | reverse complement strand
ATTACATTTCTAAAAGTTCAATTGCAGAACAAGAAAAATAACAGTCCCAGTGTATTCTGCATGCTTAGGCAACAGCTGGAGGTTCAGGTTCCGTCCTGAGGGGCATTCTGAGAGGGGAATTTTCAGCTGGAACTTGTTCAGAAAAGAGCAGCGATGGCTGTGACCAGGATGCCAGAGTCACAACATCCACCCAGATATTTATTCCAGATGTGTGTCCAAAGGGCAGAACCAAGACTTTGGGATGGAAATTTCAAGGCAGATTTCAGTTTAATGTGACGGAGAACTTTAAAAAGTAGGACTCAGTTGCCTCTCGAAGTAATGTTATCCCTTCCCTGGAATCTTTTGGCCAGAGGCAGGATGTGTGTCTCTGCTGGAGGTGGGATGCCTATATGGGATGGGAAGGAGGACTAAGTGATCTTCAAGGTTTTTATAATTCTTGTTGCTGATGAAAACACAGGATTAGTTCTGGCAGGGCTGGGAAGGAAAGCCAGGGGCTCTCCTAGGAGGCCCCCTGGGCTCAGGTTCACGTGGCTGAAATTGGGGAATGACTCTCCCCAGACACCCTTTGTAATGAAATGGAGGGACATCGGAAAAGGACCGAGAGCAAACGAAATAAAACAAAATGAAAACTGGCCTAGCACTTCCTTAATCACGGTGCTTTCACACTTCCCTCTGCCCCCCGCAGTCATTATGACCCTGGACTCCAACCAGTTGTAGACGGGCTGGACTTGGAGTGATTCTTTAGAGTTAGGAAGTTAAAATAGAAGCTACTGGAGCAAGCTGCAGACTGCTGGCACTTGACAGTGCACCATTTCATTTTGGTTTCATTTTCCTCCCCAGCTGGCTCTTGAAATACTCATCTAGATCTCAAACCAGTGCTTGTTAAGTCTCTCTCCTAGTGCTACCCAGGGCTTTACGGTCCCTGGGCTGCAGACCCGGGCAGCCACAGTGGAACCATCTCCCTGCACTGCAGAATTACATCCTGAGGTTAACCATGAGAGGGGAAAGAGAAGTATTTCCAGTTGGTGTTTGTAAATGAAAAGTGGCAAAGGAGAGGTGGCACAGATACATAACTGCAGAACTATGATCAATGGTACGTTCAAACCTCATTAATTTGTAACCTTATATTTAAAATGTATAATTTGGACATAAATTGTGCTTCCCTTTCCCTTTATACTATTTAGAGAGGCTAAATGGTATATGAAGACTGCAAAGGGACTCTTGGGCATAGTTAGGCAATTGTTTTATACCACTTCCACCATTTTAGTAGTATCATTTGCTTTTTTTTTTCCCCTTTAGAAAGTACTGGGGATTGCACCCAGTACCCTGTACGTGGGAAGCAGGCACTCAAAGCACTGAGTTACACCCACTCTCCTACCATTTGCTTTTAACAGCAATTTACATCCAGTCCCTGAAACCTACATTTAGTAACACTGGTAAGTGGGATTCCTGCATATGCTTGAAAGAAAGAGCTGCGTGTCTTTCAAAGTTACACCATTCAGATTTTTCATTAATTCAGGTTGGCTAAAACCTTCCTTAATAGCCCCAAAACAGGCAAAGTTTTACAGTGATCTACTAAGCAAGCAAGTCCTTCTCTTGGGCTCCCAGGGAATACTTTAAGGGCATCAAACAAGGCTTGAAGGAAGCATGGAAGGGCGGGGATGGGGTCAGTGATTACAGATGCCTACGGGACCACTCTCAGCTTTCCTTTTCCCATACTGGAAGCCAATTTAATTCCAAGACCAGCAGAAAAGCATCCTAAGTCTCCGCACTCTTAATGTACTCACTATCCCTCTCTACCTCCAATCTCCTCTAGCTACAGCTTTCTCTTCCTCCCTCCTTGGCCAAAAGCTGCCAGCACTTTGCTGCCCCTCTCCTTCCTTTCTCACTTGCTTATCTCTCGAGGAGCTGCATCAGGAGTCCACACCAACACTCTGCTGAAACTGCTCTTGCCATGGTCACCAAGAACGCCTTCTTGCATCCAGTGGATGCTCTTGAGCAGTTCTTAGCCCTTTGATCACATTCCCCTTCTTGAAACTCCCATAGACTTTCTCCCACCTCTCTGGCCACTCTTCCCATTATGGGCTCCTCTTCCTTTGCCATGCCTTAAATACGGACATTCCTCAGCATCTGTTCTCTCCTCTCCCCCCAAAAACCTTTGCTTGGTGACTGTCCCCACCCACATGGCTTCAGGTACCTTCCACAGACTGACGACTCCCAGGGCTATGCCTGTGGGGGCCCCTCCACTTGAGCTGGCCACAGATACTTCAAACACTGAGCTGTCAACTTTGTCCATTCCTTCCCTGGCCACCACAGGCCTCCTTCCAGCCCCGCAGCCAAGCCTTGGGGACACTAGGCTTCCTTGTGGGCTCCTGCCACCCGGCTATGGCTTTCCTGACTGTAACTGTGGCATCTTCCCTGGAGGAATTTCACTCCTCTCAAACAGGCCTTCTGCTGGGTATTTTGGTTAGCTCAGCTGGGCCCAACGCCAACAAAACAGTTTCTAAGCCCAGTCTTTCCCAGTTGCCTAGTGTGGAAGAATTCTGAGCTGGTAAGAGAAAACCAAGCCACAGCTGGTTTTAAAGAAGTTGGACTTCAAAGGGAGCTGACAAAGAGGCTAAAAGAGTTGGTTTAGATGGGGGGAAGCAGCAATGCTGTAAAAGGCTCCAAAAGTGCCCGACCATTTCTAAGAGAAGCAGACCTCCGGTAATCACAACAACCATAGAAAAGAGCTCAGGAACAGTAAAATGACTTTCATTAAACGTGAGCAACTCTGGGCAATGCTCCCTAATGCTCCAGGCCAAAAGAGGAAGGTGAGTAAGGATTGGAGGCCTTGTCTCCACCCAGACACTTAGCTGCCACCTCCACCTGTGACCCTCAGGCCAATCTTATATGTGTCCACAATTTCATCAAGAAGTTAAAATCTTCATCAGCTAAGATCCTTTTCTATCCTTCCTTTCAAGTAAAACTTGCAAGAGTTGCCTATACTTGCTGTCCCTAATCTCTCTCCTCCCAGACTCTCTTGAACCTGTTCCAAACAGGTTGCAGGCCCACCGCCCATGCTCTCCCCCCTCAATGCCACCCAAACTGCTCAGCACCAGTGACCTGGTCACTAAATCTAATTGTTACGTCTTCAACCTCATCTGCCATGATGCTCTGACAGTTCATCCTTCCTTCACCTTGAAACACTCCTTTCACTTGGTTTCCAGTGCACCTGTGCTTGCCAGCTTGGCCTCCTACCTCTCTGGCTGCTCCTTCTAAGCCTCTTTGCAGGTTTCTCCCCTCCTCAAATTCTAAACTGTTGGGCTGCCCCAGGGCTCAGCCCCAAGACCTATTCTCTCTTCTGACTACACCTACTTCCTAGGTGATTTCATACAGTCTCTTGGCATTAAAAACCAGTAATAGATAGATTTGGTATAATGACAAGTCCCTAATTTATATCTCCAGACTTGTATTTCCTGCTACCTCCTGACATCTCCACTTGGATATATTAATAAGCATCTCAAATCTGTCTAGCTCTCAATAGCTCCTGGCATCTCCCTAATTCTTCACCTCCTTCCATCTTCCCCACTACAGTGAATGGCAACCCCATCCTTCCAGCTGCTCAGCCCTAAAACCTCGGGCTCAACTCCTCTTTCTTCCATACTCCACATTTGACAGTCAGAAAAAACTGGCTCTACCTTCACAGAATATTCAGAATCTGACAGCTTCTCACCACTTCCTGTGTCATCAAACCCAAGTCCAGGCTACCATCACCTCTTGCCTGGATGTCTACAAAAGCCTCTGAGCTAGGCTTCTGCCTTTGGCCCCTTTTCAGTCTAGTCTCAACATGCACCCAGAGTGAGACCCATCAAACAAATCAAATCATGTTACTCCTCTGCTCAGAGCCCCCCAATAGCTTCCCATCACCCACTCAAAGTAAGTCCCCACCATAACACATAAGGCTCCTACATGACCTGGCTCCCATGACCCCCCTGAGCTTCCCTCCCGCCACTCTCCCTCACTCAGTCTGCTTCAGCCATGCTGGGCTCCCTGCTGTTCCCAAACTTGCCAAGCAGGACTCCATCTCAGGGCCTTTGCAGTGCTGTTCTTGCTGCTTGAGTTCCCACCTTCCTCCCTTCCCCCACCCTGGATAATTGTATGTTTCAGGGTTTTACTCAAGAGTAAAGACCTTTCCTAACCCTCCCTATATAAACTACAACCCCTCCCATTCTTCCTGTCCTCTTTCTTTTCTATTTTTCTCCATAGCACTTCTCAATGTCTAACAGATAATTTATGTTATTTACTTGTTTACTAAGATGTAAGCTTCCTAAAGGCAGGGACTTCTTTCTGCCTTACTCACTGCTATACCCCCATTATGTAGCAAACAGTAGGTGCTTAATATATATTTGTAGAATCAACAAATGAATAAATGAATGAATCCTGGATGTTGCCAAGTAGCAGATCCTGAATGGAAAGTTTAAGAACCATAGGAGGGAGCGGATGTGGCTCAAGCAGTTCAGCGCTTGCTTCCCACATGGGAGGTCCCGGGTTCAGTACCCGGTGCCTCCTAAAAACAAAAACAAACAACAAGCAAAACAAACGAAAAAACCAACTCAGTATAGCTGGCGTGGCTCAGTGGTTGAGCACTGGCTTCCCACATATGAGGTCCCAGATTCAATCCCTGACCCTGGTACCTCAAAAAAAAAACAAAGGAGGGGAAGCAGGTATAGTTCAGTGGTTGGGTGCCTCCTTCCCATGTACGAGGTCCCAGGTTCAATCCCCAGTACTTCCTAAAAGAGAAAAAAACAAAGGAGAAAACCCACAGATTTGTATATCCCGGCACTAGGTTGGGATCAACTCGACAGGTCAGCTCAGCATGACTGGTCAGAACCATGTCTTCTCCCAGTCAGTGATCTGGTCCCAGAGGGAAATCTTAATCCCACCAGTCACCTCACAGGTGGCCCCTTGCACAGGCAGCACAGTCCAATTCTGCTCCTAGACACTTCAAAGCACACAGCTCATCACCACATACCAGGAGCCACATTTCAATGTCTTTCAAAACGTGTATTGGAGGAAAGTTCTTCTCCAAGTGATTCAGGATAATAAGGGTAGCTGCTGTATGAATACCTCTCCTCTGCCTCCACCCTCCTCTCCCCCAAAACATGACTGTGTCACTTGCTAGTTTGAATCCTGTCTGGGTCACACCCCATGTTGGGGAGGAACTCTGGAGAAAGTGAGTGGGAGAGGTGGGGCAGCAGGGGGTGGTTAGAACTCTTCACTCTGACAGAAGCAGTCCCAGGAAATGTTGCGACATTTTTGTTAAAGAATACTGGGCCTCGGAATTCTGTCTCAGAGAACAGGAGAAAAAGAAACCAAGATCCACCTTTTCTCCCTGAAGGATATGGTTACGTACAAACACATTGCACATTTATTTGTGAGTCACTCCCCACATTCACCCCGTTATAATGGGCTTCTGAGCGATGAGTAGTGACTTCATTTCCCCGGGAGGAGAGGGCTGGCTTACAATTTAGTTTTGAGGAGGCTGGGAAATGTCTTGTCTGTTATTTTTCAAGGCTGATCTGAGAATATTTCCAATTAGGCCTTGACCAGGGACAGAAATATTCCACTTGCAATCACACAGCCCTGCCTGTCATCTCTTACTCCCTATTCACACTCTCTCAGAGGCCACTTTGTGATTCCATCCAGTCCCATAGGAGAGGTGACAAGTAACGCCACAGAGAAAGCTCTGAAAGACAATATTTGGAAATGTGCAGGCCAGTGCCTGCTGGTTCCTGAGCCACTTTCAGGCCACGGCTGAGATGAGAGGCCGCCCACTAGCCTACATCACCGCTGGCATTTCAGAGCCCTCAGCATCAAAATCCACAACAGTCACCCAAGCTAGACCTTAGCACTGTCATGTGGTGGCGCTTCTGGCTAGGTACAGCAAGCAATTCCGACACTGACACAAATTACAGCTAAGGAAATGAGACATCCAAAAGAAGGATCAAACAGTTGTGTCTACAAAAGCATGCTCTTCCCGTGACACAAACAGCCTTGATATCTCAACACTGCTTGGAACTGCTCAGTGAGCTAAACTGAGAAGCATCTAAACTGGACACAGCTCTTTCATAATCCTGAGCAGAGTTCACCTCCCAAAACAAGCCAGCCTGAAGCCCTCCCTGATGAGCAGCACAGCAATCTCCCATGTCAGTGGCAGCCTTGGAACATCCTGCCACACAGTGGAAGCCGTGGCGTCCCCCACACTGCTAGTGCTGACACTGAGCTTGCTCCTGGGCTCTTTTTTCAGCATCCCAAGAAGCAGTGGAAAAATCAGTTTTCCATTCCGGAATCCTATCAACTGGAACAAATCCTCCAGGTATTTATTGCCTTGGGAATATCTCCTCAAAGGCAATCTCCAATCCCTTTCCTACTCAGGCTGACAATGCCCTTGAGTTGGACATTTGCAGGTTTTTATACTGTTCATTCATCTCTCCAGCCTGCCCCCGTAGATTACTGGTGACCTCCCCACCCCAAGACAATGTGGCTAACCAAAAAAAAAAAGACTTGCTGATAACTGAGTAAAAGTGTCTTGGAAGACACTTTCAACTACATTTCAAAAATATAAAGGTCTAAGTGCTGGCTCTTTGAAGGAAGAAATAAAGAGAAGGAGCTGGTTTTCCTCCTACAGTAACCATGGGCAGGCTTTCTTCCCTCCTACAACAGATCTAGAAGTCACCCAGTAAGTTCCAAGCGCATTCAAACAAAAGCAAAGCAAAAACAAGCAAGCAAAAACACCAATAAATGTATTCTATAATGATGTGCATTTCTAGGCCCAGCTTATACTGATCTGGTCCAGCCTGTAGGCAGAATGTTCCCGGTTTAGAACTTAGTGGGAAATTGACAAATCCAGTTAAGCTGCCCAAAGGGATACCCCAGACCATCATCCAATAAACTCATAAGAAAATATCTGAGCTTCTCCAAATAGATTTTACTCCAAGTCTATGGCCAAAAAGAATGGATCATATACACCCTACATCCCTCAACTTTCTATTACACTACACACCCTTTACATCAGTGTGACTTTCATTCTGTGGCCAATTGCCTAGCCCCTCCAAAATAATCCTAAATTTTTCAAGATACACACAGTGCAGGGCCTTCAATTTGTGTATATGCAGAGAACAGAGAGGGTGAAGGTAAGTCTTAGAAAAAGAACATGCTGTATTTCTATATAGAAATGGAATGGGGGGAAGATCAAGAAGATGGTTGAGCCCAAGCCAAGCTACTGGTTGGGTGCAACAAGCTTAGAATGTCTTTGTAAGGGCCCTGGTGGGGCAATTCTTCCTGAAAGCAAGCTTGGGAACTGTCATATGCCTATAGTAAGGGGATGTTCATCAAAGTGATCCTGCAACTTCCCCAAAAGGCTACTATTAAGCCCTAGAAGAAGGAAGACGTTCAAGGCCAAGATACCATAATGAACGTGCTACCTATACTAAACCCAGATATTTGCCAAGACCTTTTTCTCTCCTCTTGCAGGCCCCCAGAGGCTCAAATCTTAATAGAATTTGAGAGAAAAAAAACTGGCTAATCTATGTGCTAACAACAGTGATGCCAAACTCTTCCTCCTCAAGCCAGTTTTCCTGGCTGGGCAGTCAGGTGAGAATACATTAATGAACTATACTTGGGTCTCCTTGTCAGAATCTGTGTCTTTTAACAGCTTAGCTCAGGGTCTTCATAATTATGTCAGACCAGTAGTTTTTCTTGTTGCTTTTAAACGAAGAGGCTAGGTCTGCACACAACTAAGCGAAGAACTAGAATTAGAAAACTTACCAATCGCCCCAGCCAATGAGAATCCATTTCCAACAGGTATTAACGCCTGTTAGAAGCCACTGGAACATTGACATCATCAGCCCAATTGATAGGTTGTCTGACAGATTCGCCCCCTTTCTTGCATACAAGAATTTAAAACAAAACAAGACACTGCAGTTATATTCATTATTGCAGACAATGGGCCTTTGTATTATTAATCAAAATTATTTCTGTGGTGGTTTGAACTCCACCATCATTCCCTTCATAGCCTCTGTAAGCTGGCCAACACCCTAAACTTTCCAGCCCTAACAACCTTCGTCTCATCCAAAATATCAACTCAACACTTAGTCCTCCAATGTGATACACAATGCCTTCTGGGGTACAGCATGCACCTTGAAACAGTTCTGGCACCAATTCTTTCTGCAATGAAATCTGTATAATAGGGGGCTTGAGCCAATTCACTGCTTAAAGAAGATCTACAAGTCCCTCCGTTTCTCCAGGAAACCACCTCAGCAGGAGAAATGAACTTTGGGTGAAAGTGCACTGAGAAAAGCCAGAGGGAATCCCCCTGGATCAAGTTAATTAAGAAACAAACATAACAATATATTGGAATCAAAACCAAGGAATGAAGTGGGGACAGGTTTCCCAATTGCTCAGAAAAGACAGTTCCTTCTGAGCTAAAATTAGAAAGCAGCCCGGAAGGTAAGCCAAGAAGTATGGAAAAAAGGCTGAGAACCGTAACTCAGCAATGGGGACGGAGGTGGGAGTAGAAGAAGAAAGTAAGCAGCCGTTTTGTTTTATTTCTTTAGTCATTCCTTAGGATTGTTTGAGACTGAGCTTTGGGATTTCGGAAGTCCCCCCACAGGACGTCAGGTAATCGGCTGGGAGCTCTGTCAGCAAGTCTTAAATTTCCCACAATTCTGCTACGAGCTTGCAGTCATCTAGCAGTGGCTCAAGGATCCACAGGAGAACATTAAAAGGTTTCTGCCCACCCCACAGTCTAAGACGAGAGGTCATCTGTCTAGGGCGTGCCCTGGTGTCCTGTCACCATCTGTCGGTTGGGATACTTCGGAAACCGGGTTGGCTTCTGTGTCTGGCAGTGCCCGCCTGGTTGGCACCGTCTGACTTTCAAGCATTTCCCAAGCTTGCCCCTTTCTGCACTGCGCAGAGCCCTGAGGCGCTGGTGGGCACCCAGGGTTAGAGCGCAGGCGGCTCCCCCGAGCAGGGCAAGCCAGAGGGGCGTCGGCCGCCTCCTCGGAGCGGACCCAGGCTTTGTCCACCCGGCGGGCGGCGGTGAAGCAGGTGGGCGACCGGGCGGAGGGTGCCAGCCCCGCCCCAGGTGCCCGCTCCTGTCGCCAGCCCCCGGAAGCGCCGCCCTCCCGCCCAGCGGGCTCCGAGGGGGCGGGGAGTCGAACGCCCCCTTCCGGGTGCCTCCGCCCGGCCGGCCAGCCCCGCTCCTCCTCCGGGCGGGAATCCTCCCTCCCTCGCCCCTCCCGAAGCTGGGCCCCGGCACCAGGCCCGGCCCCAAGGGGAAACCCCGGCCCCGACTCCCCCTCCCTGTAGGCTTCTGCCCGTCTTCCCGGCCCCTGTGGGCCGAGAAGACCCCGTCGGCAGCGGCTAGGACCCACCGCTCATTACGACATCTTCCTCCCTGGCCTCCGCCGCCTCCGCCGCCACCGAGAGCCTGACACCGCCCGCCTAGCACCCGCCAATCCCGGAGCCCGCCACCGCCCGAGCGACGGCAGCGTTCGCCAATAAGAGTTCGGTACATTGGGGACCGACAGCACTACTAACCAATCAGCGAGAGGCATTGAGAGCGACGTTAGTTTGGCCAATAGACCTGTGAAATGTCACTGATGGACGGTAGAGGGCACCAACCGGAAACCTACTGAAGAGTGAACGACATGTTCATTAGCCAACTGGAGGGAAGTAAAGTCCCACCCACCAGGTAGTTGATGGACAGCAGCAGGAAGCTAGATGGGGCGGGGCTTAGCTGAAGAGTGTTTTTTAATTGGTCGTGATTGACCTTCCACCCACCTCTAACCCAGAAGATGAGTGATAGATCTACCCTAAAGCCAATCGGAAGTCCTTAGGGTGAGGCCGAGAAATGCCCTTATAAATAGCATACACATCACGCCTTAAGCCTGGCATCACCCTGGTGTGGCAGGGGCTTTACCCTGCGCTTCGGCAAGAGCCCTCTGCCACGCCACCCAAAGCCTGGTGAGTGGAAAGCCACTAACCTTTAATGTAATCCCTCGCCAGCCATCGTTTTGGGAGTGGGAAATGTGCCCCCAGGCGACCGTGTACTGTAAGCCTTTGCGGTTCGACACAATACCGGGCGTTAGGGTTAGTGGCACTTCAGACTGTTTTCAATGCATCAGTTCAAGCCCTGGCTAATCCTCGCCTGGTTATTGCAGCGACGACCCCACCCCCCAACTGGCGGTCTCCAAACGCGTGCATCGGAATCTTCTGCGCCTCCTTCTGAAAGCAGATTCCCGAGGGCTGCCCCTGGTAATCTGATTCAGTACATCTGGGCGTGCCTGGAATCTGCATTCCAACCAGCGCCTCTGGTGGACTGACGTGCACGCTGAAGTTTCAAAACCACTGCTTGTTCTCTGCCCCACTTAAGCCCCTTGAATGTGGTACTGTGAGTAAAGCCCTTGGCAGGCACCGGGTGGGTTTAACTTTCTCTCCCAGGTCTCTTTCCTGTGGGCGAGGAACTTGGGAAGGCTCCTGGTGTTAGTGGGAGGGCTGGTTCAGGCCAGCTGGTTTTGAAACCCACATCCTTGTTAAAGGGACATCTGAAGCAGGGTACTGAAACACCCTAGCCTTATGTCCTCCTCGGCAAAATGAGGTTAATCACACCTACCCCTTAAGACAGTGCTCCCACCCCTCTTTTAACTATGACCCTCAGTAGAAAACTTTTCATGGCGACCCAGAACACTCATTTGTTATGGATGTGTACAACTGTAGCAAAGTTTCAGAGAACAAGCCTCACCCTTACTACCCATGATGCACTCGGATATTTTCTATTCTGTCCTACCTTATTTTCTCTCTTTTCTTCTTTTTGCTCTTGACTGACAGTTTAAGGAAAAACACTTCCTTAAAGGGTTGGTATGATAAAATAATATAAAATATATAAAATATATAGTAAAAACAGATACTGAATAAAAGTTAATAGTCTCTTTTAGTCTACCTTCTCAGTGTTAGCCTTTGGGGGGGGGAATGACTTTAGAGTCAATATTACTCCTCTAGTTAAGATCTTTCGTTGGATCACTACGCACTTTGGAATAAAGCCCAAAAGCCTTGCTAGGCAAACAAGGTCCTTTAAGTTCTTCACTTACATCTTTCATGTTTGATCTTCTTCCTCCCAGCCCCCATATCCTTCCTACAGATCCTTCCCTTTTGCCTCAAGGAAAGATTCCACAGTCCCTAAAAATTTATGCCTCTCTGCTGTTTCCCTTCCGACCTTATCTTCCTTTCTCCTGGTAAACTCCTATGCATCCTTCAAGACCCTGCTCAAAGAGTTCCTTCTCTGAGAAACCTCCTGGCCACCTAGCACTCCCATTCAGCCACAGCTATTTCCTCCTGTATGCTGCCCGGGGCTATCCTTAGGACAGGCAGACAGCTTCTCTCCCTCACACTGCACTATACAATTTTATTTTCAGTGCTAACCCTTCTTCTAAACTGTGAGCTGCAGTGGAAGGATTGAGGCCAGTCTGCAGAGAACTGGCAAGAAATGTGTGCCGAGTTAAAGGATGAATATTTGCATACAATTACATCTACATATGACTTATTTATGTAGACCATTCATTCTGTTCCCAAGCCAAGCCATTTTTCAAGTTAAGATTGCTTCACTGTCAAGCCAAGGACTCCACCCAGGTTGTGACTCAGCTATTTAAGGTACAGAGACAGAGTTTTTTGGGGGGAGGCGGGGTTGAAGATCTTGCTGGGCCACTGTCAAACCTCTTCTGGGACAAACACAGGAGGGCAGCTGCTGCTGCTTCCACCCCCAGAGGCACCAACATGAAGACAACAGAAGTTGGAGTTAAAAAAAAAAAAAAGTGTGCAGTGTGTGTATGGGAGGAACAGGGCAGGAAAACTTAGAAGAATTCAGCAGCAGTTTTGAGTTTTTGCCCTTTGACAGGCCGCCATTTTGGTTTTTCTTTATTTCTGGGCTATACTGCTACTCTCTTACCAGAGGCACAACCAAGGAAGAGGGGACTTCCTAAGGAGAGAGCCCCTTGTACTTTTGTCAGGATCTCTGGTACCGTTGGGCCTCTCTCCCAACCCTCCAGAACCATCACACAACTTCTCTTCCCGTAGATTTCTTTCAAGCTGGCCCCCTCCCTCAACAGAGAGGAAGGAGGCCAGGGAGCCAGCCTCGAAATGCCCACCTTCTCCCTGGCCACACTTTAGACGCACTGGAGAGCTTCTGATAAATTCTGAAGCCTGGGTCCCATCCCAGACCAAGGAATCTCTGGGGGTGGTTCCCCAGCATAGGTAATAAGAAAATCCTCAGGACTCCAGTGAACGGCCACATGTTGAGAACACTCCTTAGCCCAGAGATAACTTCCCACTGGAGGCATCCAAGGAAAGAACTGTCACATGTCAGTACCCCCTCCCCCTACCCACTCCTGTCCCCACCTTTCTGAATTTCTCCCCTGGGCCACCCTACCTGCTGTGGTCTTCGCCCAGCCAGAGCCGACAGGTTGTTCCAGCTGATGTGTTTTTCAGCATTACCAGGAAAGACATCTCTTCCCCTCGTGTTTCGGGGGCAGGTTCTCTCTCAGTGATATTTTCCGTGTCACCAACTGCCTTTCAGCCTCTTCCTACTACTTTCTCCCCATTTCTAATTTACATACCTGCCCAGTTTCCACCACTAAAGGCTCCATGTTTGTCGGGTCCACCACTGCACCTTCCACTCCCAGCACGTTCCTTGATATTTACTAGGTGCTCAGTAAATGTTTGTTGACTGACTGACTGTATCCTTTGAATACCTCTCATGGACCTTGTCCCCTTCTCTTCTAGGCCCAACTTCTTCCACCTCAATTTCACTTCTCCTTTTCCATCTGACTTGTAAATCCCTTCCTTCTTTATTCTCCCACCTTTTCCCTACTTCTTAACATTCTCCTTGTGGCTGTGTGACTGCCCCCAGCAGTACCGGAGAGTGAGCGTCTATCCCCCAAGGATAGACTGGCTCCAGAGGGAGGAAAGTAAACCTGCAGTCTCTGCCCTCAGGAAGCTTCAGATTCCTCACGGAGCAGAGCTTCCTGTGAAGGGAACTACACGGCATGCCTGGGGCTGTGTGTCCAGAAAGGAGAGTATCAGGCCAGCCCGTGGCCACCAGTTGACCCTCACTCATCACACTCGAGCTTTATTGTTTTTATTTTTTGAAGAGTTACAGCCAGTTCAGATCTCTAAACGCTACTAATTCTGCCTTAGGGCTTTCTCAGCAGCGTCTGCTTCTCACTTTTCCCTTCTCTCGTTTTCTACTTTCTCATCTTTTCCTTTTCCACCTTTGGAGAAATCAAAGTTGCAGATTCTTCAGACCATCCATGGTTCTCTTATAAGTAGACTCAGAGAAAGATTTTCGTGGGACATACCCCTAGTTTGAATGAATCATTATTTTTGTCCC
>JAQZBX010050360.1:9694-19782 GCA_029593785.1 Cabassous unicinctus | reverse complement strand
CTGTGAGGCTTTTCTGCCCCTGATTTTTTTCTTGATAGTGTATCGTGCCTAGGCATCCAGATGAGGTCAATCCAGAAATATGGGTTATTCCAGAAAAGTCTGTTTTGTGTTTAGGTGTTCCAGCCAACAGAAACTGGATTGAGTGAGTGTATGAGAGTGTGTGCATGTGTGCATTCATATGTACATTAAATGTATAAATGCACATACTTTACACAAAGGCTGGTGGGACACACCATTATGCTATTGTTTTACCCCTTACTTTGCAGGGCAAGCTACACTTTTCCTAACTAGGCTATAAACTCTTGGAGAGTCAGCCAATCATATTGTATCATGCATATAACTAATACTCAGGTAGCATTTATCAATCAGTTGATTTAAGATAAGTCCTTTAACATCCAGCATCAGCTGCATTTCCTTCTAGGATCAGAAGAGCAGCTGGTTAACATACTTGCCATAATAGGGCAATAAAGGATGGTTCCTATTTTCTTTAATTCTGTAAATGGCAAGATTGCTTATTTCTTTAAAAGCTCCTGAGATAAGGTAACTGAAGTCATCATCTGAAAGCAATCGATCAATACTGAATGTGTGTGCATGTGTGAGAGAGAGACACCAGCCAGCTCTCCACAGCAAAATGGGAAAATCGCACGCAAGTATTAAATGCAGGCAGTGCTAGTGAACAGACACAGCGCGCCAAGCAGCCTGGCATCGGTGCCTACCTCGATGAAGAAGATGCTGGCTGCTGAGGTCGGGTGGTGGTACATGTAGAGTGTCACGAGCACAGCTGCTGCTATGATCAGCACCGGGATGAGGATCCCGACGATGAGGCCGGCGTGCAGGCTCCCTGCCTTCTTCTCCGCGGCGCTGTCATCTGTGGAAGCTGAGAGAACAGCACCCCTGTCAGACACTCACACTGGCCTTAGGGAGCGAATCGTGTCCCCCCACACCATATGTTCAAGTCCCAGTGCCTGCTCCCGTGCGTGTGGCCATTGGTGGGAAAGGAGTGATTGCCAGTGGAATTCAAGTTAAAATGAGGTCCTTGTCCAAAAGGACTGCGGTCCTTACAAAAAAGGGAGGGGAGAGGCAGAGAGACCCAGAACCCAGATGGCCAGGCGGGGACGGGACAGAGACCAGGAGTGCCTGCCTCTCTAGCGGCCAGGACAGGGGTGCACGGGACCTTCCCTGCAGGACCAGAGGGAGCTGGCCCTGCTGACACCCTGACTTTAGACTTGTGCCTCCAGACCTGGAAGGCAACAGAGTTCTGTTGTTTTAAGACCCCCGGGTCGTGGTGCTTTATTAGAAGCCCCAGGAAACCAAGACCTGCAACCTTCAAGTTTGCATTTTCATTTGGGAGGAGATTTGTTTTTAAGAAACTTCTTGATTTAATCTTCTTGGCTTTCTTCGTAACTTTTAATTTCCATACCATGAAATGTAGAAGTTAGGTGCTCTTTATTTGGACAATGAAATATCCATACTATCAATGATTAAAATTACACGGGTCACTGCAGTTTTAATTTCCAACTCATAAACAAAATTAATTGCCTTTTTTCTAAATGTGCTTTGTGGAGTCTAAACCCCAATTAACCAGACAATAAATTAAGCTTTAATTTTCTCATGAAACCACCAAATTGACCCACAGAAAGATGATCGAGTACTTTTTGAGAGCTTCTCTCTCATTTTCTTTTGGAAATCCTGAATTGAAGAATATTGGACATCTTTTGGTGAGCTACATGGACATTTTAAGAAAGTCCATGCATGAGCTCAAAGGATCATTTTCCAAATGCTTTAAACTGAAATGCTCTTTAAAAGCAAAACAGATGGATGCTAAATTACCCTTAAATAGTTGTATCATGATCTAAAGGAAACACAAAGCATATGAAAATATTTCACTATGTCACAGACCAATATAATTTTCCATAATTTCTACTGAGATGCTTTCCACTGCAATACACATTTTCAGAAAATTAGGAAAGGGAGAAATTACATTTCGAAAGTAATTGCTATACCACCTAAAGTCAATCAACCAAATAAAACTTATCTCTAAAGTCTCTTCTTGGTCTAAAATTTGATCATCTTTGATGATGACTCAGGAATTTTGAGATTGCCCTAAACTATGTTAAGGAAGTAACTGTAACTTAGTGCCTAATATGACTGGCATATCTTAAGGATAATTCCTTAAGAGTCACAGAATTTCTAGAACAGTGGTTACCAATCCTTTCATTACTAATTTATTTTATCTCCTTGTTATTTTACCCTTTAAAATTTTGTTTTTGTCTATTAGACATCATTTAATACACAACGATATATTTGTATTATTTTATGTTTTGTTGATAAATAACAAACCTGTCTATTGGAATGTATGGTCAGTTTGAGCAAACGGAATCTCAGATAAAGCAAAGAAACACAGACTCTCAATTCTTCATACTCATCCTTTACATTGTTTTCTTGTTGCTGCTTATTCTTTGCCTGAGATCCATTCTAGGTGTTCAGTAATCCTTCTGCAAGTCTCTTAAATCTCATCATAAGGCTTCCCTTACATAACAGAAAGGCGTTAATGGAGAGAATATCACATGTAAAGAGTAATTCATTATGTAAAAATTCATTGACAGTGTACCAGGCATGTTTCTAAGTGCTTTACATGTATCAAATCACCGTAGGGTAGCCATCATTGTTATTCCCATTTCATAGATGAGGAAACTGAGGCATAGGGAAATAAGAAATGTGCTACAGTTGCCGAGCTACCGAGAGAGAACTGGGCTCAGGCCAGCAGTCTGGTCTCCAAGTCCGCTCTGAACCTCTGATCAATATCACCTCCGTAACACGGAGCTTGCTGCACTATTTCCCCTCAATGCATATTTCGGGGGTTCTTCTGGCAAAGGTTTATGAAAAGAACCGGTGAAAAAGGGAAGTTAATTTAGAAAAGGTTAAGGAATTAACCTGCTTGTGGCTGTGTTCAGCCCAGTGGCTGCAACCACAGGCTCTTATTCACGAGTGGTGGAGAGGACAGGCAGAGGCGAGGAGGAGGGAAAGGAGGAATGGCCACTTCTCCAGTAAAAATCAAATGAGGCCGCAGCGAACTTATCTCCACGTGAAGTGGACAGTAAGATAACTACCCCTGGGCCAGCTGTGAGAATTAAGTAATTAATGCATACAACATACTCAGGAGAGTGCCTAGCAAATAGTAAGCACTACGGACATGCTAGCTATTATATTGTCATTGTTATTACTACTAGTGAGGCAGACTGAGGCTAATTATACCACCTGATTCCTGACACCATATAAATGATATTTTTGCCCTTAACATTAATTACTTTTAAAAGTTTAGCCTCATCCTTAAGCGTGCTTGCCTAATTGCATCTTGTGGATTTGGTTTTTTTCTTATCTTTGAAGGTTATGATACATTAGTTTAATGGGACAATAAGACTAATTGAAAATGTTGGTTGGGAGACAACGCTGCATGAACATCTATGTTAATCACTAAGGGTAGCCTTGAACGTTTCTTCAAATCATTTGTGTAATTCCATCCATCCTTCCCTTCCAAGCATCTCTCCATCCATCCCTCTATTCATCCATCATCCTCCCTCCATCCACCCCTCCAGCTCTCCATCCTTCCGTCAGTTCATCTATCCATCCCTCCATCCACTCATCCCTCCTTCCATCCACCCTTCCTTCCATCCATCCATCCATTGATGTGTCCCTCTCTCTACCCCACCTCCATCCCTCCCTCCCTCCAACCACGAGTCGTTACATTCCTTCCCTCCTTCCTTCCTCCATCCATCCCTTCATCCACCCCTCCACCCACCACCCATCTTTTCTATTTCTGGGTCCGTGGTCCTTTGTAAGCAGCATACCAAGTTTCTGCTTCACTTCTTTTGTGTCTGCCAAATAGGAACAGCAAGGCCTTGTGAGTCGGCCTCAGGCAGAACCTGTTGAGGAGGCAGCAAGCAACGAGCTGCCCTTCATAGGAGGAAGAGAGCAAGAGGCTATTCAGTAAGAGCCCTTGGGAAAACTGAAATTATCTTTGCCATTTAGCACACAGGTTGCCAGTCTTTGGAACATAGTATCATAACCAGATTTGCACCTCCCGTGCTGTGAACGTCACTCACTCCCTTTACTGAGGCACAAATGTTTACTTTCACAATTATTTCCTACCCACTCTTCCAGGAATGGGTTACTTATATTATCTCCCTTTTACATCTTTCCTTTATAAAGGGGCTGTCGTGGATGGAAACCAGCCTGGTCATGTCTAACGCAATTTGTAGAGGCTATTTTTTTCTAGACAAATAAGCAGTTGATAACATTTTTGGATGATGATTTTAATAAAATAAACCCTCTCCAGGGATTCTCAAAATATTACTAACAAATAGATGAAATAAATATTTAAAGATCACTTTGTGTGTATATGACTTTATGATGTGTCACAATTAGAGCACAGCAGTTAAGGAGAAACATAGCAAATTCAATTGCTGACTGTTACAGTGGGATCCTCGTGCCCCCTGCTCGTGCCAATTTCAAAATGATTCCGCGTGATCATCTGAATGGAGTGGCCAAAACTGCACACTCACGTTTTCTGTCTTCATATTCTGTAAGCAAGGTCTCTGCTACTGAATGATTCTACAGCTAGGCTTTTCCTACAAAGCAGAAGCAGCTCCCGCCAGCTGCCGCCTCTGGGCTGTGGGTGCCGTATATTAGCCAGTATCGTGTCAGTGACTTAGAGCTTGTTGAGTCTGGAGCCCAGCTAAGCGCTGCGGCGATGTGCCTGGTCTAAATCCTTTCCCTATTTTTGTGTTCAGTTCAGCATCACTACTTGATAAATGGCATTGGTTTCCCACGCTCTTGGGTACCTGCCGACAAGGCAGAGGAGCCTCTGTGTTAAAAATGATGAGCAACTCAACTGCCAGAGTGAAATTTAGAAAGCGTAAGCAAGTGGTAGTCATTTCCATAATTGAAATTTAGGTCACTCACCTCAAGGTCAGGCTGCTCAGACAAATCGATTTCACTCCTTTGACAAAGTCAACAAGCAAAGGCGCTGACTTTGGGAGCAGCCATTCTTGCAAATCGGCAGACTGAAGGGGGTCGAAGGCCACTCTGCGCCCCTTTTGGGTACCAGCTTATTAAGCTGATCAGAGCCTATCGGGAGTTGGGGCACTATTCAGAAGGGACAAGAAGGAATCTAGGCTTGAGGTGCAAACTCTTACTCTTAGGAATTCCTTATGCTCTTTCAATCACATTCCTTCTCTTCATATCCTCCTTTTCATATCATGCATAGGAGAATTCAAGTATGTAGCTTTTCAGCCTTACACTGAGTGTTAAAATAAGAGGGATGAATGTAAAGGGCAAAAAGACACCATAAAGTGGAGCCTCCAGGCCAAAGAGGAAAGCATATATATACACACACACACGCACACACATACATATATATGATAAATGAAGGGTTACTGTCATTAATATATAATAAATTCACAACTCAGTTAGAAAGAAATGGCCTTGGATTTTAACATGAGCATAGGACATGGACCGAATGTTAACACTAAAAATGAACAATGAACATTTGTGGAAAGTTTATTAAATCCCGGGGACTGTCAGGCAGTTTCTAATTTAAGTCTCTCGTCAACTTAAGAAACAGGCATTGCTATTCAATTTTCAGGTGAGGACAAAAACTTAGAAGCATTAAATCACTTGCCCGAGAGTCAAAATGTCACACCAGAGCCGGTGTTCAGTCTGGACGCGGCCTACGAATTAACCCGACATCGACATGGCTGCAGTACAAGGTCTTACCCCGGGAAAGGGTGTTTAAAATTCCACCAAGTTCACACCGTGGTAGCTTGTCCTCCAAATTGAACGATCGCTTATTTGCCAAAGGGGCGTGGCTAGGAGCCTGCTGGGAGCGCCCGGCAGCTGAGCTTTTACAGGGTTGCCAGGTCAGATTTTAAAACCCTATAAAACGAAGGCCTTTTCCCCACTCTCAGACATATTTAAAAACATAAATGACGCACAGAAAAATCGATAGTATCGAGGAGATAATATACTCGCCTTTGCTCCATTGAGTGGTCTGGGTAGTGTTCCTGGATTTTCAGGACTTGATGAAGTGCAGATCAATATTTAGACACAGAGAAGTCTGTAAGAATCATCAAGTCCATCCAGGCAATCTGTTATTTTGGGGTAAGACTTAGCTACCATGGCAGCAAAAATGTTAGAAAATATTCAAGTCTTCAGGTAAACGTGTTTTATTCACTGCACTCCAAGGGAAAGTAATGATCGAATATACTGATAGGAGAAAAAGATTGCAGACAATTTAACGTTTTTCTTGAAAGGGTAGTATTTAACTTTAAAGATCTATGTCTCCTTGCTCTTTCTATGACTAATTTTTTCCAGGATTTATATAGATGTGGCATTGATATTCTGTATTTGGAATTATAATTCTCGAATATGTTAAATGGATTTTAATACATTGCTAAGTGATCAGTGCCCACTATTCAACCTTGCTAATAATTAAAGTCCAGACCAGAAGTAAAGTAAAACTAAAGTAGGAATATTCCTCAACAGAATTTTATTCACATTAGAACCAATTCTTCTCTTGGCTTTAAAATGAAATGCTACAACCCACAAATTCCCTAATATATTAATATCTTTTGGGGAACCAAGAAGCTGACGTGTTGGACAAAGCCTTGCACAAATTTACTCAAAATTCATAAATCTTATACAGAAGATGCCAAAAATGTTCTTTTAAAGCTTCAGAATGAAGTTAAGCTATAAATGCTTAAAATGTTATGTTCCACGTTTGGAATAAAGACCCACACAGACACACCACTTTCCCTGCGGAATATCATCTAGCCCAATTACAAGCCAAAGCCTGCAATGGAAGAAAATCAGGGATGGAATTGCAGCTAAATTGACTTTCCTTGGGAAGTTTCCCTGGGAACTGACCTCATTTCGTAGCTCATACTTTCCCCCTCTGACTTCTTACACGCGTGATCATGAGCCTGACCTCATTCGGCGTTTCTCCTGACACTGTGTATTTTCTTATTTGTATAATTCTCTTAGTTCTTTCATTTTCTTTGCCACGGTGTTACTATTTTTTTGCATGCACACCAGCCTGCCGCTGTTATTCAGGAATTGGAGGACCATGGAACTTCAGCAAGAGGTACCTTTATCACAGTGACAATAAATTCAGAGTTCCCAGAGTGACCTTGCCATGGTAGGGACTCAGCAAGGTCTGTGGACAAGTATCAAAATGGGCAACTGGCCTGCGTGTGGCGGGAGCCACAGCTGGCCGGGGCCGCTGGCCCAGCTCCTCTTCTGCAGGCTGTGCTGCTCCCAGGCCCACTCTGAATTTGTATTCAGGGAGACACAGAAAATGCTCTGGGCTGAAAGAGCTTAGGTTATGACAATCTTTTCAACAGGAATCCGTTACTCTTTATCTTCACAAAATGAAGCTAAATAAAATTAAGTGTGAAATCGTATTAAGAGAAAAGCTTGATTCCATCAAAATGAGGCACTCTGGATGACCTCCTCTCCCCTGCCCGTAAACGCACACGCATGCACAAGCATCAGAAAGGAAGGATTTATGGGGTTTAGAGAAACCAGAAGAAGGAAAACAAATCTTTGGAATAACCCATTATCGTTTTTCACTTCTAGTGCCTCTAATATAATTTCATGACATTTTCAGCCATGGAGATGTTTATAAAACCTAACTTTCAAATTTTTCCTAAGGTGCTTTCTATACCAAATTGTTGTTTTTCCCTACTTAAAGAATACATTGAAAAAATGTTTTTGTAAAATAAAATGTGTCTCTACTTCTACAAAATAATTCACACAAAAAAGTAATCTTCACACCTAAATGCTCCAGCTAAATATTAAACTAAAAGGGCTTCGCGGAATGCAACAATTTTTCTTTTAATTCCATGCCAAGTCCTTGCCTGGTTAGGAAATTAAGGTTTTCAACTACAGTGAAAGTCGAGCAGAGTTTTCCTACTAGTATATTCACAGTGACTGGAGAATACCAAGAAGAAGGTTGACAACGCGCTTTCAAGGTCTGGGCTTGCAGGAAAGAGTGACTCCTCATGGCATTCCAGAATAGCTACTTCTGCTAAAACTCTAGGACAGCTGCTTCTGCTAATCCTGCTTACTTATATGCATCATCTATGATTATCTCAAAGAATATGCCCTCCCCTCACAAATCCCCTGGGCTTCTGTGCACGAGGGGAGAATTCTTTCCATCATGCCCCTATCATGTGAACTGACAGAGGTGTGCTCCAGGTGCCTCCCTCACAGGCAAACTCGGGGTCTCTCAAAACAGCATAACGAAAAACATTTCCCCTGACCACTAAATACCCCGTTTGATCTTTTCTGTTCCTCCCTCCCCATCCCCCTGGGGCACATGACACCCCCCTGTCTTGACTCATTGGATGACAAGATTCATAGTTACATGCAACAAGAGGTCTTGACACGCTGATTGTCCTCCCCTATTAGGATCCACCCTTGCTCCTAAGAGACACCCACCTGTCTGTTTCTGGGTGAATCGGTCCTCCCAAAGATGGCGGTCCATCTCCCTCCCAGTCACTGTGTGGGTCTCCACTCCCCGGCACAGCACATACGACAGGATGAGCACTCACACACTCCCCAGAGCTACACCCACCATGGGCTTTTGCCTCTTGCATAGCAGCTGCAATGACATTTGGAATTTAGCCTGAAGGTCACCTGGGCACTGGTGATGCCGGGAGAATATTAAGGTATCAGTTAGAGATGCTGCCCACCCCCACTTTCTCTGCTTTCCTCTACCTAACTTAAAATGACAGTCTCGATGGTGTAAAATATTCATGCTTTTGTGTGAAATACAGTACTATTTGATTCCTCGTCAGTACATCTCCTATGGAACTAATGTGAGAATGTGGTGTGTGAATAAGCACAGAAATAAATTTTTAAATGCAGTGCTCCTTCTCTAATACATTTGCTTTAGGGATGGAAAAATGTTTTTTAATAAAGACTGGTTTTCATTAAAAAAAAACCCACAAAAAACAGCATAACGGTCCTGCATGGCTTGACATCAAGGGCAACCGCTCTCATATCCCGTCTTCTCTTCTGCAAAATGGGTGTAACGGTGATGCCTGCTTCAGGATGGCCATGTGGGTTACAGGACATGACGCTTGTGAAGTGATTAGCACTGCTGAGATGGTGGCTGTTCCTGGTGTCATGAAGACTGATTACCAATCTATTGATTACCATTCTTTTCTACAGCTGTTCTATTGTATGGTTAGTAATTCTATCGCTAATGCTGATTGCCATCCTATCGATCACCATCCTTCACTATGTCGATTCTATTGCGATGACCCGCCGCGCCATCACTACTGCTGATTAATAACATTAGTAACATCCTCACCCCAGGACACCAAGGCCAGGGCCTCTTGGACCCAACCGCCCATCTCAGACCCCAGCTGTAGCTGAGCACGAGACTGAACCTGCAGGCGCAACTTGACAGATATCAGTGCTGTTGGTGAGCGTCACAGGCCGTCTGCGTACAATCAACCTTCAGTGACTGTGAGCAGCCTCTGCTCTAAACTGCAAGGCCCTTTTACTAATATTAGCAATTTCACAAGAAGATTCTAAGCAGTTAGAGCAAAACATCAGTCAAATAACCGGAAGTGCTAAACTTCAGCTCACTACTTAGAGAAGCTGGTTTACCAAGGATAAGCCTTTTGCTTTAGTTGAGAATTTCAAAGAGCTTGGATGAATTTACTCATGAGGATTTTTAAAAATAACAATAGGTTATGAGAAGCCCATCAAAATGCCTCACCCTTTCTTTTGTAACTGAGGTAATATTTCCTTCATTGCAATGCACAGATTTCAAGTGTGCAATTCAACAGAACTTGATAACTGTAATTACCCAAGCAAGCATCCTTTAAATCAAGATACGGAACAATTCCACGGCCTCCAAATTTCTCTCGTTCTTCCTTCCAGTGAATCTCTACCCCATCAACAACAGCTGTGCTGGTTTCTGTTGCTGTAGATTAGTTTAAATTTACCTGAATTTCCTATTTCTTGAACCATACCATGTGTACTCTTTCATGTCTGGCTTTTTTTTTTTTTTTTTT
>JAQZBX010050359.1:0-19689 GCA_029593785.1 Cabassous unicinctus | reverse complement strand
CTGCAGTGGATTATTGGTGGCGCTTGTCTGGGATGGGGGATTCATGGGAGTAAGTCCATCTGAATATATATGAAAGATATATAAAGTTGTTCAAATGATCAAGGGATGGGGCATGGTCACGGTGGGTAGACAATTACTCAATAAATGAGGGAATGAGAATTCCCAGCCTGGAGGGCTCTGCTACATTCCCCAAGGGAGCAGCAACAATCCCCTGAGTGCAGGGGCAGTGTCTGGCAAAAGAGGATGGCCCACTGATGGGTTCTTGTTATTGAGGACTAGCCTTATGAGTATTTGCTCTTCTAATTGAAACTTAGCCTACTGTTATGGGGTGCCTAAGGGTTGCCACCTGAGAGCCTCCTTGTTGCTCAAATGTGGCCTCTCTCTAAGCCAAACTCAGCATATGAATGCATTACCCTCCCCACAACGTAGGACATGACTCCCGGGGATGAGCCTCCCTAGCAACGAGGGATTAATACCAAGTGCCAACTGGCAACATGATCGGAAAAAGACCCTGAATAAAAGGGGGAAAAGGTAAAGAAAAATGAGTTTTGTAGCTAAGAGACTTCAAAGAGATTCCAGAGGTCATCCCAGAGGTAATGCTTATGCACACCTCAGTAGGATCTCAAAAAACACCAAAGTGGATATCACCCCACACAGAGGGACCCCTGAGGGATCTGGAAACCCCCAGGTCCTATATAAATGGGGATAGTCCCAGAGATTGATGCCTAATTTGTGGGCTCTTCAGTGGAATCTGTGCTCATGAGAGTGACAGAGTTGGACTCAAATAAGTCCTCCCTGCACAGGGTCCATCAGTCCCTTCTATTCAAACCTATATGTGATGCTGGAGTTGTTAGGTGTACTTCCAGAGACTGAAGCCTCTGGCCTACCTAAGTGCCAGCTGTGCCTGAATCTCGGTGGAGCTGCAACTCCTACCCTACAGCTCAATGGACTCATCCAAGTGGCCTGGCGAGGAGACGACGATGGGCAACGGCCATCCCAGGGAATGGAGAGGGCCTGCAGCTGCAGGCAGGATAAACCCATACACCGTATATATGGGATATAAGCCCTCTCTCACTTGGAGGTGGAGTGGACATCACCATCCCAGTCCCCTCAGGATTGGGAAGGAGCTGTGGACTAGAGTGAACTTGGTGGTGTTCTGTTGTAGACATATTATGATTCAAGTAATGGAAGAAATTGTAATAGTGAGGTGGAGCCAGTGGCCACTGGACGTTTTTGGGGCAGGGAGAGGAGGGGCATTTGAAATACAGGGGCTTTTGTGGGACTTGGGGTTTGTCCTGAGTGGCGTTGCAGTGACGGATGTAGGCCATTTTCCACCAGCATATACCATGCAGAACTGTGTGGGAGAGAGTGTGGTCTATGATGTGAACTGTGGTCCATGCTCGGTGGCAAGGCCCCAGGATATGTATATTCATTGCGGGTGTTGTCACGTGGATGAAGGATGGTGGTGTGGGATGTTGTTGGAGGTGTGGGAGGTGGGGTACATGGGAATCCCTGTAATTTCTGAGTAATATTTAGGTAATCTTAGCACCTTTAAAAATAAATATATATATATAAAATAACATTTATGTAAATAAATGCACATATATGCATATGTATTTATATATCATTTTACAAATATTTGTATGTATTTTGAAAAATTTGATTTTTGCCCACAATAGAAAAAAAAAAAAGAGACACCATTATCAAGTGACACATTTTAATAGACACTGTTATCAGAGAATGATCAGGTACTTGGCACATTCAAAGAAGCCTGGTTTCAGGAATCTGGCAAGTCTGGTCTGGGACCCTGATTTTGAAACAAATATACATGTAGCTGAGCTGTGATTATTAGTTTTAACTATACAACTTTCTCCAGATTATATCACAGGAAGAGCACAGAGTTGAAATATCCAATCAAGCATTATTTTCTCTAGTTCCTGATCAGTGTAGGAAGGATGTGCTGCAGTCTACACTCTCCAAGTGAAACTAGACTTACAGAACCAACAGCTTCATAGAGTTTTACCAGACTTTGCCTAGGAAGCCTGAGCAGGGAATAAATACATCAACCACTGTGGTTACCCACATTCACTGTGGATTAGAGTCACATGGCTCTTCTATACATTGCAGATTCCTAGGAAATTAGTAACGAAAGGGGTCAGATGTGTGCTCTGGGAACCAGTAACATCAGCAGCATCTGAGCTCTGGCACAATACCACATTCTCAGGAAAAACAAGCACCACATAATCAGAATCTATGTATCAAAAAAGACTCACAGGTAATTTAATGCATTTTCAAATTGAGAAGCCAAGAACTAGGTTTTGCTGTCCAATAGAAACAAAATGTGAGGCACATGTGGAATTTTAAAATTATTTTAGAGGCATTAAAATTAATAAGAATTAAAATAGTTTTAAAAACATATTTTATTTAACCCTATACAAAAATTATAATTTTTGTATCTATATTAGTCAAACATTTAAAGTGCTCAATAACCACAAGAGATTACATATTGGACAATTCATGTCTAGGGCATTTTTTTGTTTAGCCTAAGAGACCTTCCAATTCCCCCACATAGTTCAATCGGAAAGTAGCAAAAGCCCTTGGGAGCAGCCGAGAGGTTGAATAAGTGAATGGGAGAACTTCAGTTCACCATCTTGCAGAGTTGGCAAAGCTATGATTTGATTAATGCTAAAGAATCCTGTCATTTCTTCAGCCTGAATATTGAAAATCTAAGTTCTGCTTACTGCTCCCAGAGCAGAGAGCTCAAGCAATGCTAAGTGCACATATTGTATATACACAGCATTGAGTTGGCTTCAAACAATATTTGCTGAATTAATATAGTTCTTAAGTATTTGGACCTTGGTCTATCATATCTTCCATTTGTAGATATCTGATAACTAAAAATATATATATATGACATATATGTATGACAAGATTGGACTCACCTCTCCTCCACTAGTGTCTTCTCTAGAGTCCAGGTGCTTCCAAAGACAACTCAATTTTGGAGTTTGGTACCCTAAATAGTGGTTTTAATATAGATGACCCCTCCCTGTATCTCATTTATATCCTGCCCCTCCTCTTCAATTCAATAAGATTTTGATATAATTTTACAAAAATTAGTGCTTTACTTATGAATTAGAGAGATTAGGATAAAGGAGAACATTTTATCCTGAGAATTTTTTTTTAATATGGATAAAATATTACCATATTATCATTCTAGATGACAGCTGTTATTTCTGTTGATAACATTTTGAATTAAGACAAAAACTATTTAGACAAAATATTTGACATCATTATATAACTATGTGTATGTTTTACCTCAGAGTTTTATTTCTTCATATGGCTTTGAATTATTGTCTTGTTTATCTTTATTTCAGGCTGAGGACTACAGGTCCTCCTTAGCCAGTTTTTTTTTTTATTTTTATTTATTTATTTTTTTTTATTTTTAAAGGTTTATTTTATTTATTTATTTATTTCTCCCCACCCCCTTGTTGCTTTTCCTCTCCCCTTTGTTGTTGTTTGCACTCACTCTCTGCCCTCTGTATCCATTTGCTGTGTGTTCTTTCCATGTTTGCTTGTCTTTTTCTTCTTGTCTTTCTCTTTTAGGAGGCCCTGGGAACTGATCCTGGGGTTTCCCAGTGTGGGAGAGACACACTCAATTGCTTGAGCCACCTCATGTCCCTGATCTCCTGCCTCTCTCACTGCCTCTCCTCTGTGTCTCCCTTTTGTTTCATCATCTTGCTGTGCCAGTTCTCTGTGGCATGAGCCATCAGCTATCTATGGTGTGGGCTGTCAGCTCTCCATGGCATGGGCCATCAGCTCTGCATGGCACAGGCCATCAGCTCTCCATGGCATGTGGGCCAGCTTGCCTTCACCAGGAGGCCCTGGGAATTGAACCTGGGGCCTACCATATGGTAGATGGGAGCCCAATCGCTTGAGCCACATCTGCTTCCCTCCCCCATATTTTTTTTTTTAATTTTTTAATTTAAAAAAATAAATTGGCGAAGCAGCGACGAATGTAGGCCATTTTCCATCAGAATATACCATGCAGAACTGGGTGGGAAAGAGTGTGGTCTGTGATGTGAACTGTAGTCTATGCTCGGTGTCAAGGCCCCAGGATGTGTATATCCATTGTGGGTGTAGTACCACACGGGTGGGGAATGGTTGTGTGGGGTGTTTTTGGGGGTGTGGGCGGTGGGGAGCATGGGAATCCCTGTAGTTTCTGAGTAATATTTGGGTAATCTAGGCACCTTTATAAAATGTATATATACATATATAACAAATAACATTTATGTAAACAAATGCACATATATGCATATGTATTTATATATCATCTTAGCCAGTTTTGAAAAGAGATTTACTTTTGCTCTATGACCCAGAAATTCCATTCCCACTTATTTACCCAGAAGATATAAAAGCATATTTGCACATAAAGATTTCTCCATTAATTTCATAGCCATACTTCTCAAAATAGCCCCAAAGTGGGAAAAAAACACTAAATATCCACGAACTTGTAAATAAAAAATAAAAAGTGATATATACATATAATGGAAAACCACTTGTCAATAAAATGGAATTGACTGTAGATACCAGTAATAACATGGATGATTCTTTAAAATATCATACAAACTGAGATTGGTCAGACAGAAAACATTACAGTCCCCATGATTTCCCATTTATATGAAATTCTAGAAAACGTAAAACTACAGTGACAGAAAACATCAGTTACAGGCTACAGCTCCAGTTTGGTGGAGATTGACTGCAAATATCTTTTAAAGATATTGGATAAAACCTGACTGTAGTGACAATTGTATAAGTGCATACATTTTAAGTCAGAACACTTAAAATAGATCAATGTTATGTTTGTAATATAAGCCATATACAGCTGTTAAAAATGGTTCTCCCCTTGTTGAGACAATGTTTGCTATACATTCACCTTTCCTTCAACAATATCCATCGCATAACTACTCTGTGAAGGGCACCCTTTTATCTGCCTTGCCATTAATTCTGTTACAAAATTCAGCAGACCGTAAACCATTTTGAATGACAGTGGGCCACCTCAGGGTTTCTCTAGTAGTTTGGCAAAAGTCTGAGGTGATCCTTTGGATCATTGAATCTTGCTTATTCTATCCAGCCACTTCCTCCTCTCAACCCATACCTTCTTACTGCAAGACTTGCTCAAGTTAGTCTCTCTGAGCCTAAGCTTCCTATGTTTAGGAAGATAATAATAGAGACAATCTCTAGAGGTGTTTTGAGAACTAAATTGTCATTTGTAAACCTTTCAGAACAAAATCTGGCTCACATTAAATTCTGTATATATGTTAAATAAAGTAATACTGAAAGAATCTCCTCACTGTTATATATCCCGCATGCCAGTGCCTGTAATACTTAGAACAATGTTTAATATTGTAACAAGGGAGAACATTTTACTCAGTTTAAAAACCCCCATTCACTTCCCATTACTGTCAGGGAGACACCAAAACTCATCACCATATACAAGAATGTCTTTGACCTGTTCCTCATTTCTCTCTCTCTCTTTTTTTAAATATAATTTTTTAAAGAAACTTAGATTACCTAAACTTTACAGAAAAAATATACGGAATTCCCATATGCCCTGTTCCCTAGCCTTCCCACATTTTCCAACGTCAGCAACGTTCTTCATTAGTGTAGTACATTTGTCACAATTAGTGAACACATCTTGGAGCATTGCCACTAAATTTGCGTTGTAGTTTACACTCTATCCCACACATTTTTTGCATGTTATTACATGATATGCAATGGCCTGTATCTGTCATTGAAATGTCATTCAGGATAATTCCCAGGTCCCAAAAATGTTCCCAACTTACACCTATTTTTCCCTCTCCCTCCAGTCATAACCTGTAGTGGCCACTGCTTCCACTTTCCATGATAAAAGTTCTTCCATTGATGGATCATAACAAGTCTACAGTAGACAAACTGTAAGTCTACTCTAGTCCATCAACCATTCCCCAATCCTGAGGATTCTGTGATGGTGATGCCCACTCCATCTCTAATTGAGAGGGGGCTTAGGTCCCATTGGGCAGGTGGATGGGACTTTCTTGCTTACAGTTGCAGACTCTCTCTGTTCCTTGAGATGGTCATTGTCTATTACCATCTCTTTGTTATTTGCCCTGGGTGAGTCCAATGAACTGGAGAGTAGGTGTTGCAGGTCTGTCGAGATTCAGGGCCCAATTGACACATGGGCAGCCCAAAGTTTTAAGTCTCTTGGACATACAACTGTCAACTCTATTACTATCTATTGGTTCAAATAGAGGGGCAGCAGAGTTGTGTAGGAAAAACACAACAAAGTCCAATCCTATCACACTGGGGAGCATAAATTCCAAAGTAGGGCCCATTGGCAGGGTGCCAAACTCTTGATCTGTCTGCCCTGCCTATATTGTCTGGATGTCTCCAGAGACCTCAGGAACCCCACTATTTGATGTAATATTTACTTTGGCAGTCTATAAGTTCCTGCTGAGATGTGCATAATTTTAACTTCTGAAATAAGCTCCCAACTCACTTTGAAGTCTCTTAGCCATATAAACTCATTTGTCTTTACCCTTTCCCCCTTTTCGTCAAAGTCTTTTTCCAGTTGCATTGCTAGTTGGTGCTTGGTAGTAATTCCTCAGTGTCAGGGAGGCTCATTCCTGGGAGTCATGTCCCACACTGAGGGGAAGGTAGTGCATTTATATGCTGAGTTTTGGCTTAGAGAGAGGCCACATTTGAGCAAAAAAGAGGCTTTCAGGAGGTAATTCTTAGGCACCCTATAATACTATGCTAAGTTTCTATTTCAAAAGTAAAGATTCAGAAGTACAGTCATTACAATCAAGGGTCCATCAATGGTACACAATAGTCTCAGGAAATTTTTGCTGTTCCATTAGAGAATGTGGCAGATCTCCCCAGGATGAGAATGTGATATTTCTTTGGCTATTGTGTGGCTCTCCACCCACTGTGAAAATGCCCTATGAACACATGAACACATTTATATGCCTTATAGGTATGCCCCAGGTGAACCTCCTCCCATGCGTCACCCCACACCAATGATCCTATCCTGCCACAGTTATAACCCTTCTGTGACCCAAAAATTCTTCAAAATTGAAGCCAACAAAATAACCAAATACAATTAATAGGAAAATGATATAATAATGATGGTTTTAAAAATAATGAATAAAATACAAAATTTCTTTTTAAAGTTTGAAATAATGAAAAAAATAAAATGAAAAAATGCAAAATGTAAAATTTAAAAAAAATTAACATTACGTCCTTCATCACTGTAAGATCTGTTGCATGTACAGTGACATTTGTTTCCATTTATTCACCCAGAGTCTAATTTTTTTTCATTTTGTTCAAAGAAGCTTTAGGTTACAGAAAAGTCATGTACAGAATATAGGTGATTCCCATATACCCAACATCCTCTATTTTTCTCCTTTCCCCTATTAATAATGTTTTACATGTGGATGGTACTTTGATCTCACTTAGTCGGCAAACATTTCTTGGACATAAACTGCTGCTACTCCCTGCGCTATGTCCTGGGGATGTATGTTAGTATGACTATTAATAATAATGGCTTTCAAATTTCAGTTTCCAGTTGTTCATCATCAGTAAGAAGACAAATAATTGATTTTTATACATTAATTCTGTTTTCTGTGACCTTGCTTAACTCAGTTATTAGTTTTAATAACTTTTAAAAATAGTTTTTATGGGAAGCAGGGGTGGCTCAATCGATAGAGCTCCCGTTTACCATATGGGAGGCCCGGGTTCGCTTCCCGGGGCTTCCTTGTGAGGGCAGGCTGGCCCGTGTGGCACAGTGGGCTGGTGAAGCAAGACCTCACAGCAGGAAGCAGGTGTGGCTCAATCCATAGAGCCCCCGTTTACCATGTGGAAGGCCCCGGGTTCACTTCCTGGGGCCTCCTTGTGAGGGCAGGCCGGCCCGTGCAGCGCGGTGGGCTGATGCAGCAGGATCTCACAGCAAGGGGGAGATAAGCAGACACAGAAGAAACAGACAGCAAATGGACACAGCAAAACACAAGCAGCAAGGCGGGGATAAATAAATAAATAAATAAATCTTTAAAAGAATAGTTTTTATGGAACTTTCAGTCATGTAATCTGAAAATTGAGTTTTATTTTTTTATTTCCAATTATTATACCTTTCTTTTACTTTATCTTGCTTTATTGTACTGGTTAAATTTGTTAGTAAAATGTTAAATAAGAGCAGATGTCAGTGTCTTGTTATAGATCATAGCGGGAAATTTTTTACTCTCTCAAGATAAAGCTTAATTATAGATATAATATCTTTGTAGATGCCATTGTTCACAATGTGGATGGTTCCTTGTATTCGTGGCTTGTTGACAGTTTTTATCATGAACGGATATTCAACTTTGTCACATGGTTTCTCCATCTCTTCACATCATTGTGTAGATTTTTCATTTTTATTCTGTTGACCTAGTTAATTAGATTGACTGAACTTATAATTTTCAGTGAGTTTTCTAGTGACAGGATAAACCTCACCTGTATATATATATACACACACACACACACACACACATACATACATATACAAATACATATATATAGCTAAATCAATTTGCTATATATTGTGTTGAGGAATTTTGCATCTATGTTCATGTAACATATTGGTCTGTAATTTTCTTTAAAGCCTGTATTTTTTTTTTGTATTAAGGTAGTTGGATGTATGGATATAATGTTCATAATATTCTCATAGACTCCTTCATTATCTGAAGATCTGGTGTAACGTTCCCTTATTCATTCCTAAATTGGTGATTTGTGTTCTCCGCTTTACTTGGTAGGCCTGGCAAGAGGCTCAGAAATTTTGAAAGTTATGGTAATGAGAGTTGGTATCCATGGCTTGTTTCCACATTAATATAAATGGCATTGAAGAAGGAAGGAATGAGGGAGCCCATCAGATGTTACCATGAGTATAGCCTAATTGGAGATTAAATAGTTCAGTTTGGATAGCACCTGAAATAAAGACCTAGAGAAGCACATACCCAAGAAAATGTTTGAGAAACTTTCTTGTCATGATGAAAATTTTTCTTCACAATTCCAGATATTAGAGTGGCATTGATCCATTTCTCAACTGGGTACATCCAACTTGGTATTTTTACTGTTTATATTGCTTTGTTTCCTTATCATTTAGAAAATGATATAATCTGGTTGGTCACATCCCAAATGGTTTACTGAATTTACCATCCCCATAACACACTTGTTTATCTTACAATAAATTAAAAGGAGAAGTTCATGACTTTTATTGGAATGGAAATGTAAACTTAAGACCCAAAGAAGATAACCATGGCAACTGAATATTTGAAATGTAATTTTTGCTAATTTATCTACTTATCTCGTGTTCATGAGTCATGAAATCCATATTTTCCTGCTGTAACTGTACCAGGTATGAAACATGCAGAAAAGGATTTAGCTAAGAGCACAATGTCATTTTTATAAATGTGTTATACTCTTAAGTTTTAGTTACCTTGCTCAGTATAATCTAGAGCAATGGCAGAGCCCAGATTCACCACAGGGCAGATACCCAGGAAATTTTGACCATCATTACCCAGATTTGCAGGAGAAAAAATGGGCGCAATGGATCTGAAGTAGAAATTTTCTTGAATGTAAAAATATGGGACCCATCGCAAATGTCCCAAAAGGAAACATTTCCTATATCCATATCCAGGAAAATCCCTACTTAGTGCAATCAAGGCTTCACCTGGAGTAGAGTCAAAGGTGTCATGCTGGCTGAGTAGCGCTCTCCATTTAGGATACCCACAGTCCAGAAACCATATTTTGAAAACAGTAGAAGTTCCCATTGTCAAGGAACAGATTCCTTACAAACTCCCAAGATCCAGGCTTTGCTGGTTTGGACATCCACTTCCCGGTAATGGTGGCCGGAATTGAACCTAGTGGTGCCAAGGACGCAAATCTCTCAGCATGCTCTTCCCAATTCTGCTTGACATGCCCACATTTCACTCTCCTCAGGTCTTCAGAAATCACGAGGTAGTTGTTGGCTGTGTCCACATCCAATGTCATACCCACTGTGAAAAGAAAAGTAGTTCAGAAATATTGTTCCTTTCATCATTTCTACCAAGTGTCTCATTCACTTTCATTACTTGAATTCTATAATTCTTTTTCCCTAAATTGGAATTTTCCTGGAGAAACATCCCTGATCACCCTTAACTTTTGTATATAAAATATAGATAATTGTAACAATTTCTCTGATAGTGGGAATTTTTTTTACATTGTTTGTAATTATTTGATGAAATATCTTTCTTCCCTTAAATGTAAGATTCATGAAGTAAGGGAATATGACTGTTTATTGATCTCAAAAAAAATTACATAAATTAGTGCTGATCCTGTAAAAAGTAGATATATAATAGGATTTTGAAGGTTGAAAATATAATTTTACTTTATGCATAATAATAGTGACATGTTAAAGTTTGTTTTCTTTTACTGGACTCACACCAATTAGTCTTGTTGACTAGGTAAGCACTAACATATCAAGAATTTTCTGAGGATTGTAAAAAATGAAAGGATAAAGCCAGCAGTCCTGGTCTGAAATGAGTAAACTCTGTGGAAATCAAGATAGAAGAAGGCATTCCTTTGTGCAAGAATAGGGATTTCTTTGTATTCTGAAATCACCTTAGTCCTAGAACTTGCATGGGGAAGTGAAGTGGGGAAACTTATATATGAATATCTCTGTGGCTTGCCAAATCTACAATGCTCAATGCTTCCTAAGGATTGTGGTTGGAGCCCAACGCTGATTGTCCTAATACAACCACATGAGTAGAGCCAATGGAAGTCTCCAAAGTAAACCCTGTGAACAAACAACCAATTATCTCACTCAGGTCTCTTAAGACTGGTTCAGTGGAAGATGACTTAAGATATGTTGGCAATGAGAAAAAATATCTGAGACAAGTTTCACCAACTCAAATGTGAGTTTGCATGGAGCATACTCACTTAGAAAATAAAGTAATTCACTTTTTTTACAATTGCTACATACCTAAGCACTGTCATTGTATTCCCTCCCAACGTAGCACCTCCTAATTACAGTTCGCATGAAAACATACACTGGGGCTAGAGAAAGAACCAGCCTGGAGATGTCACCTTAGAACCATACTGGGTTCTGAAATCTGCTAGGTCTACCCTGGCCTCCTGACTTTACCCCATTAGACATAGATATGAGCACAGAAAATTCACTTTAACAATAAACCTATTTCCAAATTAGATCACAAAAAAATTCAGAGTTATGTTGTGACATGGAGTCAGGCAGTAATTCCTGTGGTCCCCTGTCAGTGTGGGAGGCATTTGGTGAACACTAAAACCTTGACTCCACAAGTGGACCTCAGTCTACAGACTTGACCACCATGCACACTTTCTCCAGCTCTTGTTCAGGTGTCCTGTGCACTGAGATTCATCCCAATGTGCCAGAAGCATGTGGGTGTTTTTAAAATACCTGGTAATTAAATGTGTATTCAAGTTTTGAGAAGCCATGGTCTAGGCAGAGTTAGCCAATGGAATCAAGAGAGCCATATCTGTAACTGTTAATTTTCCAGGGTCCCCAATTTAAAAAATAATAGGATACCTGTAAAGTTGTTTTAATAGCCTATTATTTAACTTGATACATCTAACAATATTACTTCCACATGTGGCAGTAGCCACATTTCAAGTGATCAGTGTCCAGCAGTGGCTCCCATATTGGACAGCCCAGGGCTAGGTCATGACTTTTCTCTCCTTTGCAGTCTCCATTGATCCAATCTATGCTCAGAGGTGAGAACAACTATTGTATAGGTAGCATAAAAGATGCCCATATGGAGAACATTCTCTGGGAAGGGGAAAGCTGTATAGACTCCTTACCTTGGAACTGCAGCATTCTTGGATTCATTTTCAGAAGTGCTCTCACGTGTGGCTCCAGGTCCTTTACCTTGGAAACCAGTCCCCCCAGGTGGCTATTGGTCCTGATGCCCTTCTTCTGAGAGACCACAGGGCAAGATGGGCATAATAAGCCCTCCCCATGGAGCTCCTTCTTCAGTGAATTGATGCAGTGGAAACAGCAGATGTATCCACACTTCAAGTACATGGGTTTTTCAAGATAAACCAGGCAGATAGGACATCTACTTGCTTCTTTAAAGGGATCAGCCATGGCCACTATCTGTGGGAAAGTGAGCAAGATAGTGATTCCATGTGTTCAGTGACAGTAGACTTTAGGGCTTTCTCTTAATATGCCTAGAGAAACTGCCATCCCTAATATGAGGCAATGAAGATAAATTATAAATATAAACAAAAATGTGAAAGACTCATGATCCTGACTTACTAATAATTGAAATGCTTGTTGGAATCAAGGACATGATTCATCATTTGGCTTTAAGTTGAGGTGATGGAAGGGTCTAGCTTGGGATGTCCAAATAGGGACATCCCCAGTCACATGCAGTCATTGAATACCATAGATGGGGCTTTTCTGAATCCAATTATGCTGAACGAGTAAAATAGACCAGGATTTTGAAGAACCTAATAAGAATAAGAGGATGAATATAAAATATTTTGTAAAAATCTTTAAAAATTGATCACAGTTTGACATGATAATATTTTGGTTAATAAAATTATTAGCACTTTTTTTTTAACTTTCATTGTGTGGCTACTCAAAAATTAATAATTGCACATGTAGGTCACACCGTATTTCTCTGGGATATCATTGGTCTAGGTTTAGAGATGCTCCAATTCAACAGCTAATCCAACCCAACTGTGGTAAAAACCCATAACAGCACCTGAGAGGTTGAAGTCCAAAATGGAAACTCAATTCACCTCTGCAAGAGAAGCTCATCCTGTGATTTCATTAAGGAAAATGACAAATATTTATTTCTTCTACCTGAGTATTGAAGTCTATATTTTGAACTGCTCCTGGAGAAGATGACCCATCTCGAAAAGGGCACACACACTGAATCTGGCCTTGAGTTGGTAGAATTAATAATTTTCTCCAATCCCAGACCTTGCTTTCTCACATCAGAGCTTCATAGATGTCTGAGAAGTAAGAAAATAGTTCATAAATCTCTTCTCACCTTGGTTCTCTTCTGATCTCCAGCTGTTTCTGCTGATAACCCAGTTCTGGAAAGATTGACCTACAAAAGGGGCTTTTATATAGAAGGCCCCTCCTCCCACCTTTTTCACATCCTGCTGTTCCTTTTTAACTCAATCATGCTTTGATTTAATTCTGGCAGAAATGAGATTTTTCTGAATATCTTGAGAGGTTAACACAAACAAAATAAATCACTTTATCTTGAGGGTTTTTTTTTTCTATTAACATATCCAAACTATTGCCTCATTATTTTTAAAGGTTAGATTATGTCTGTTGATAATAAGATTTAGAGTTAGGACACTGATTTTTGATACTAAATATTTACTATCACTATTAATCTTTACAGAATGAAATGGAGGTAATTTCAAATTGTTTTTGTTTGCAAAAGGAAAACCACATATTTTTAGATCAAGGGAATTAATTAAACCTACTCAGAAGACTTTCGTAAAACTCACTCACTAGCCCACATTCAGTTCTCCAAAATAGCTTTTTATCTCAATTACCAAGGTCAAGGTTTAGAAGTTTGATAAATCAATCCTCAAGTGGTCACTTTAAAATCAGTCGGCTACTCAAGGTCCTGTTTTTGTTAGTCAAAAAATCAAAAGTTAAAGGTATTTCTTACAATCCTACATTTCCTTTTTTCTGACATATTATTAAAAATGATCTGTTTCCTTTATTTAAACAATTTTGTTCATTTCAGAAATACTTCTATATGGTTTTAGATGACTTATAGGTGATCAGGGTTTTTGGAGGGAGAATGAAAAATTAGAAGAAGGGAGCCTGTGTGTGTGTGTGGGGAAATGGGGATATTAGGTTACATTTGGTGATTAAATAAATTGTCTTTCATGTCCATGGTCATTATTTGCTGTTTTTTGCTGGGAACCCTCATCATTTCAAATCCAAAGATAAGGCCACTGTCAAATACTTGTGTCTCGTGAGGGCAAACTGAAAACATTAAAAATTTTGACAAATTTGACAATCATGTTTCATAGTCAAGTCCTGTTGTCTGTAGCCCTGGATGACTGTGTAGGAAGTGCATGAGATGGCCAGAGCCTGCAACTGGATGCAAATCCCAGAAATATGTCATACCCTTCCACTCCAATCATTTAGGGTTGGGTTACTCATGACCGCAGTCACAGAGCCCACTGCCACAGCAATGGCAGGACTTGGGGTGGGCAAGGGAAATAGGAAGCAGGGTCCAGTTGTGCCAAACATGGATTTTTATTAATTTGTCTAAATAAATTTTTGAATTATGGAACTATTGATGACATCATCATGATATAATCACTCAAAATTGGCATTTTGTAGTTCTTTATTATGTACACTTTAATATTTTCTTTTAAAAAAATTTTTTGAAGTAATTTCAAACTTACAGTACAGTTGCATAAATAATATAATATCCATAGAGAATAACAACATATCACCTTCCCCCAGATATCCAGATCCACCAACTTTTAACATTGTATGTATTATTTTAATAATTTCATTTTATTATTATTGTTTATTCAATAAACAAAAAGAATTCATCCAAATCTGTTATATTTTATAGTTTATTAATATAGATTGATTTCTCAGACTTTTCTTTTTTTAAACATTTGCAAATTTCACAAAATATTGCTTGTGGCTATTACTTATTAATGTTGCTTTGACCTGTGGGATTAATTTATTTTGTATACAAAATTACATCTGGAAATTCTATTTTATGAATGTTAATTATATATATATGTATGCCATTCAAGTTTAAACTTTAATCAATTCAGTGGTGTTTTAAATATTTCATACTCATTAATTGTGATACATTCTTTAGAATATAAACTTTTCAGTGTTAATAGTCACTCTCCAATCATATCTGATGTAAAATCTTGTCACTTTAGCTAAAGTATTTAGACAGTTCATAAATTGTAAATATTTTAAGTATCTACCTATCTATACATCCTTTCACCCATCCATCCATTTTACTAAAGGCCTTATGGTATTTCAGGTGTTATTGGCTGATGTTAAAAATTGTTCCCCTTATTTTTGCCTTTATTCTTTAAACGTAATAAGCCTGAATGGATATTAGTTTGCGACTGAAGTTTAGACAATTTCATAATACTTGATTGATTAAATGACAAAATGTGCTTCAGATCATCTCGCAGCAAGCCCCTAGGTGGCGCCCTGTTGACATTTACAAAGAGGCTTTCTGCTACCGATTCTGATCCAGGTTTCTGCTTCCACTCTATTATAAGAAATGCCCACCAGAAAGAGAGGTCCAAGTTGCATCAATGTGGTTACTGCTCACTTCTGGAAACATTTGTGCCTCTTGATACCTAAAGACATCATGACTTCCTGATCTTCACAAGGTCATTTATAATTACAGCACTTCAAATTCATAGGTACATGGTCAGTGCTTCTTTATCTGCCTGGAAAGCTTTAAGTCTGATGGACTGACCTGCAGGAAATCCACTAAACTCAAAGCCCTCCTCAATTGTTTATCACTGCAGGAAACTTTCCTGATATCCCAAGATAAATTATTTCCCATCTTGTTCTCTCAGGACAATATATAAAGACTTCTGATAGAAGCTTTTGCTTTTTTTACTCAGTTTCATGTGTTCTGTTTGTGGCAAGGGGACAACCATATTGAGAACAGACTGTGGATTGATTTTGGATATGAAATGCGAGTATCCAGCAAAAAGTAGACAGAAAATAATTTCAATGTAACTTAATAATTTGAAGTTAATCTGCATTATTTCATATCTTCTGATTTTTTAGCTTTCCTACAGAATTCCTGTTCCTCTTGGGTCATCTAAAACAAGGATATATCGTGATTGAATTGAGTAAAATACATACATAATATACATAAGAAAGCAAAGGAGATACATCTGAGTTAGGATTCCACATTGACATTGAGATGGGAAAATAGTTAAGATTATAAACAAATTATTTAAAACTGTCTACCTAAGATGTAAAATTCACAATGGTTATTATGTAAATTATGTTTGTAAATTTTTAAATGTCTCCAAACTTGAGATAAGCAAATTTAAGAAATATGAAGGGCATAAAATATCAATAAAGGGAATCAGTGGTTAATTTGATTTGAGGTACATAATTCCATTGGACTGCTACTCTGTTTCCATCTCTCTACTTTCTCTGTATTTATATTTTGTAGAAACAGTCTTAAGTATGCAATATTACCCATATTCATATTTCACATGCAGTTTCACTATGTTATACAGACCCACATTATATTTTTTAGATTTCCTTTTATTTATACACATGACCTTAGGCTTTTCCTTTAAACCACTGTCATACCTATATAATACTTCTGCTAGTTACAAACACTATGATGTGCTTTCACCACTAATATTCATTTCCAAAGATTTATGAACAACCTTTTTACCAAGTCTGCATAGATTAATCCTCAGCTTTCCATTCTGTACTCTCATTCCATTTTCTGGTGACTTATATTCTAATTATTAACATCGTGAGTTTATACAATATATTTAGTTCATAAAAGAGCAATCACATAGTATTTAAACTTTTGTGTCTGGTTTACTTCACTCAACAAAATGTCCACCATGTTTATGCATGTTGTCATATGCTTCACAACTTCATTTCTTCTTACCACTGCATAATATTCCATCTTTATATACACAGAATTTGTTTAGCCATATATTGGTTGATGGACACGTGAGCTGTTTAAACCTAAGAATAATTGTGAGTAATTCTGCTATGAATATTGGTGTATTGATGTATGTTCACATCACTGGTCTCAGGTCTTCTGGGTATATACCTAGTAATGGTATGGCTGGGTTACATGGCAAATCTATATTCAAATTCCTTAGGAACTGCCAAACAGTCCTTCAAAGTGGCTATAACATTCTGCATTCCTCCCAACAATGAATAAGCATTACTATCTCTGCACATCCTCTTGAACACTTGTAATTTTGTGACCTTTTTAATAGTGGGCATTGCAACATGTATGAAATATCTCATTGTAGTTTTGACTTATGTTACCCTACTTGCTAGTGATATTGAACATTTTTTCATGTATTTATTCAGATTTGTATTTCTTGTTTGGACAATTGTCTATTCAAATCTTTTGCCCATTTTTAAATTGGATCATTTGTCTTTTAATTGTTGCATTATAATATCTCTTTATGTATCATGGATATTAAACCCTTATCAGATATGTGATCGCCAAATACTTTCTCCCTTTGAGTAAGCTGCCTTTTCACCCTTTTGACAAAGTTCTTTGAGGTGCAGAAATGTTTAACTTTGAGGCAGTCCCCAATTTTTCCTTTTATTCCTTGGGCTTTGGGTGTAAGGTTTAAGAAACTACCACTTACCATAAGATACTGAAGATATTTTCTTACATTTTCTTCTAAGAGTTTTATGGTTGTCACTTCTATATTTAGGTTCATGTTCCATTTTGAGTTAATTTTTGTATTAGGTGTGACATTGGGGTCCTATTTCTTTCTTTTCAATATGGCTATTTAGTTCTCCCAACACCTTTTGTGCATAGACTGTTCTGGTCCAGTTGGGAGCACTTCACAGACAGTCCAAAAACAGTTAACCATAGATGTGAGATCTGAATTCTATCTTTGGTTCCATTGGTTAATCTGCCTGTTTTTATGCCAGTATCATGGTCTATTTACCACTGGAGCTAACTAATACTCTTTAAAGTCAGGAAGAGAGAGTCTTCAACTTCATTCCTCTATTTTAATATTTTTGGCTATTTGGAGCACTTACCCTTCCAAATATATATAATAATTTGTTTTCCCATTTCTTCAAAAAATGGTGTTGGGATTTTTATTTGGATTATGTTGAATCTAGAAATCAATTTGGTTATAATTGACATCGTAATATTTAGTCATCTAGTCCATGAACACAGAATGTCCTTCCATTTATTTGTCTTCTTTGTTTTCTTTCAGCAAGGTTTTCTAGTTTTCTGAATGCATGTAATTGTGTGCTTGGTTAAGTTTATTCCTAAATATTTGATTCTTTTACTTACTATTATGAATATAATTTTTTTTCTGATTTTTCCTCAGATTGCTTATCAGTAGTGTATAGAAATGCTATGGATTTTTGCATATTAATCTTGCATCCTGCCACTTTGCTGAACTTGTCTATTAATTCTAATAGCTTTGTTGTGGAATTTTTAGAATTTTCTAGATGTGAGATTATATCACCAGTGAATAGTGAACATTTTACTTCTTCCTTTCTTATTTGGGCACACTTTATTGCTTTGTCTAGCTTAATTTCTCTAAAGAGAACTTCTAGTACAATATTGAATAACAATGGTGACAGTGGGCATCCTTGTCTTGTTCCTGATCTCAGGGGGAAAGCTATCAGTCTTTCATTGAGTAGAATGCTAGCTGTAGGGTTTTCATACATGCACTTCACCATATAGAGAAAGCTTCCTTCTATTCCTATCTTTTGGAGTGTTTTTAATCAAGAAAGTATGCTGTATTTTATCAAACAGCTTTTCTGCATCAATCTAAAGGATCAGGTGATTTTTCTTCTTCTATGTATCAATTTGGTTTATTATATTAATTGAATTTCTTGTGTTGAATCACCCTTGAATACCTGGGATAAAACTCACTTGGTCATGGTGCATAATTCATGCATTTGGTGTCATATTCAAAAATTCACTGAAAAATCCAAGGTCATGAAAATTTGGCCCTCTGTTATCTTCTAAAAGCTTTATTTGGTTTTAGTTGTTATATTGTGGTAATTGATACATTTTAAATTAATTTCTGTATGTCTTGATGTAGGCATCCAACTTCAATGTTGGTGGCAAATTTTTCCAGCACCATTTGTTGAAGTGTCTATTCTTTACCCATTGAATGGAATTTGCACACTTGTTGAAAATCAATTTGCCATAGATATGTGGGGTTTTTGTATTTTATTTTTATTCAGTTTTATTCTATTGTTCTATATGGCTATCCTGATAATAGTAGTGCACTATTTTGAGTACTTTAGCTTTGTAGTAAGTTTTTTTACCAGGAAGACTGAGTTCTCCAACTTTGTTCTTTTTCATGATGTTTTTCGCTATTTGGAGTCCCTTGTGATTCCATGTTAATTTGATGAGCTTTCCCATTTCCACAGGGGAAAATAAATTGATGCTAAGATTCTGGTATGTATTTACTGCATTTTGTTTATCCATTCATCTGTAGATGGAATCAAGTTGTTTCAATCCTTTAGCTATTGTGAATAATGCTGCAATCAACTTTGGTATACAAATAACTGCTTTCAATTCTATTGACTATATACCTAAAAGTGGGTTTGCCTGGTCCTATGGTAACTTTATGTTCTACTTTCAGAGGAGCTGCTAAATTGTTTTCTAAAGTAGTTGAACCATTTTTCCTCCACCCCAAAAATGTGTGAATGGCTTCCAAGTTCTCCTCATCCTCAACAGCTGTTGTTTTTTTTTTTCTTTTAATTAATAAACATCCTTGTGAGTGGATTTGGCATATCATTGTGGTTTGAATTTGCATTTCCTTGATAACCAATGAATAAAACTTTTCATATCTCTAACAGTCATATGTGTGTACTTCTTAATTAAAAGTTTTAATGGTAATTTTCAAACATGCAGAATTATGGACAAC
>JAQZBX010050358.1:0-19679 GCA_029593785.1 Cabassous unicinctus | reverse complement strand
CTATCCCATTAGTTTTGATAAGTTGTGTCCTTGTTTTCATTTGTCTATATATTTACTGATGTCATTTGCAATTCCTTCTTTGACTCACTGATTATTTAGGAAGTGTGTTTTCAACGTCCACACATTTGCGAATTTACTTTCTTCCTGTCTATTATTGATTTCAAGTTTCATTGCATTATGATCTGAGAATGTGCTTTGTATAATTTCAATCCTTTTATTTATTGAGATCTGCATTGTGCTCTAACATGTGGTCTATCCTGGAGAAAGATCCATGGGCACTTGAGAAAAATGTATAATCCACTGAGTTTGGATGCGGTGTTCTTCATATATCTGTTAGGTATATGTCTCATTTATCATATTATTCAAGTTCTCTGTTTCCTTGTTGATCTTCTGTCTAGTTGTTCTATCTAATGATGTGAGTGGGGTGTTGAAGTCTCCAATGATTATTGTAGAGATGTCTATTTCTCTCTTCAGTTTTACCAGGGTTTGTCTTATGTATTTTGGGGCACCCTGGTTAGGTGCATAGATATTTATGACTCTTATATCTTCCTGGTGGATTGCCCCTTTTATTAATATATAATGGCCTTCTGAATCTCTTACAACTTTTTTGCATTTAAAGTCTGTTTTGTCCAATTTTAGTATAGCTATGCCTGCTCTCTTTTGGTTACTATTTGCATGGCATATCTTTTTCCAACCTTTCACTTTCAACCAGTTTGTATCCCTGGGTCTAAGGTGAGTCTCTTGTAAGCAGCATATGGATGGCTTAGGTTTTTTATCCATTCTGTCAGCCTACATCTTTTGATTGGGGAGTTTAATCAATTCATATTCATTGATATTACTGTAAATGCATTATTTACTTCCACCATTTTATTCTTTGCTTTTCTTATGTCATATCATATTTTTGTCTGTCTTTTTACTCTTTTGGTTATTCTTTCTCTATTCTTTCTTCTATACTCTCCTCCAGGCCCCTCTCTTCTGTCATTTTTTTTTTCTTTCAGGTTTTAAGGCTTACTTTAATATTTCCTTCAAAGGTGGATTCTTTTTTGCAAACTCTCCTAGTTTCTGTTTGTTTGTGAATATTTTATACTTATCTTCATATTTGAAGGACAATTTTGCTGGATAAAGAATTCTCAGGTGGTAGATTTTCTCTTTCAGTATCCTAACTGAATCATACCACTGTCTTCTCGCCTCCTTGGTTTATGATGTGAAATCCACACTAAGTCTTACTTGGCATCCCTTGTGTGTGATGGTTTGCTTCTCCCTTGCTTCTCTGAGAATTTTCTCTTTGCCTTTGACATTTGACATTCTGAGTAGTATGTGTCTTGGAGTAGGTCTACTTGCATTTATTCTGATTGGGGTATGGTGTACTTCTTGGACATGTATGTTCATTTCTTTTGTGAGAGTTGGGAAATTGTCTGCTATTATTTCCTCAAATACTCTTTCTGCCCCTTTTCCCTTCTCTTCTCCTTCTGGAACTCCCATGACACGTATGTTGTTGCATTTCATGTTGTCATTTAATAATCTGAGCCCCTGCTCAATTTTTTCCATTCTTTTCTCTCTCTGTTTTTTTCTTTCTTCAATTTCAGCTGTTCTGTCTTCTGCATCACTTATTCTTTCTTCTGTCATTTTGAATCTGATTTTCTATGCCTATAATGCATTTTGATCTCATGTATTTTGTTTTTCATTCCCATAAGCTCTGTTACTTTTCTGTTCAGGATTTCGTTTGTGCTCGCTCAATGTCTTCTTGATGTCATTTATTTCTTTAGTCATATTGTCTTTCAACTCATTAATTTGATTTTGGAAAATTGTGCACATCTTGCTAATTAGTTCTCTCAAATCCTGTGTCTGTTCTGGGGCTTTGATATATTCCTTTTCTTGGGCCATGCCTTCCACTTTCTTAGTATGGCTCATAATTTTTTGCTGATGTCTAGGCCTCTGATTAGGATGTAGTTTACTCAGATGTTCAATTTCTTTTTCTTTGTAGGGATTTAGTGGCAGGAGGCTGTGTGTTACCACTGCTTTTTTATTCTTGGCTTGACCTGGATTGTTAGTATTGTCCCTATTCATTGTTCAAAACTGGGCTCTAGACCCAGTAATTGGTTGCAGACCAGCTTCCTAGGGCCTTGGGGAGGGAAGCTTTAAAGGCCTGAAAAAGTATCTCTTAATTATTTTTAATTTTCTCATGTGCACTTCTTTGGTCTGCCAGCGGATGGTGCTCTTTGGCAGCTCTCAGTTCAGTGCCTGGTTCGAGTGCATTTTTTGCTACACAGATGGGATCAATGTGATAGGGCTTCCTGTCTGGAGGCTAAGAGCCTTGTTATTCAAACTTTCTCAGAGACAGTTCTCAAGCCTTCTCTTGGCAGCCCCTTCCTTTCCCCCCCAGGTTGGAAATATGTCCACTCTCCCCTCTGAGTCCTCAACAATCAGTCCAGGTTAGTAGAGAAGGAGATTGGGAAGATTGTATATCTTTAGCCCCTTGCCGGCTCCCAAGGCAAACAATGGTGCAGCTCTACCTGTCCTTGAAGGGCTCCTGGGACACAGCAGACCAAATTTGTGAGTCAAAAGCTGAGTCGGCCTTAGTCTGTGTCCCTCTCTCTCCCCTTTCCTGGGGTGGTGGATCCCTGGAGCCCCCTTTGTCTGTAGTAGCAGGCCCAGAGGCTTGAGAATTCTAAAGGGTCTTTAGTGTGGGGGAGGGTGTTGGCAGCAGCAGCTGCTGGTTTCAACTCACAGTTCTGTCTTCACAATTCCCCTCCTTTGTCCCTTTCTTCTCTGGGTGGTGTCCAGCCTTTGCCTGGTGTGCTAAACCCTAGAAGATCTTTTTCCAGGCAGTTTCATCCTATCCTCTAGCTATTTTTCTGGAGGAGAAGAGAGTCCCGTGTCTTTCTAGTCCACCATCTTCCCGGAATTAGCTCCCTTTATTTTTGAAAGCATTTATTTATTCATTCTATAAATGGTTGTCAGTTAAAGCTGGAATACTTCTTTTAGTTGTTTCCTTCAGGTATGTTTTGACCATCTGGGTAACTTATTTTCATTTTGACATTATTTCTGTGGGAAAATATATTCTCAATTCTGAAAATCATCATATGAAAATGACATTTGGAACACAACTTGCTCCTGTTATGGATTCCAGATGACAAAGGGGCTTCTGGCCAGAAGCATAAAATTGCTTTGTCACTAAATTTCCTGTGCTCTGTGCCCTATCTATTGGTTTTGGTTTTGGGATGTCCCAATCCATGCCTGTCTCTCTGACTCAGAATCTGTGTAATGCTATTTCCTCATGGCTTCATGGCTTTTTTTTTTACTTGATGTACACCTTTGCTTCTGGCCTTCTGGGTCTTGATCTAATGCCACCACATTCTGTATTTATACCCTTTATGCTGCTCCTCAGAGAAGATGACACTGACACTACTATGATTTGCCTTCTTTCTTCAATTAATTTTATCACTTTGTGCTGGGCATCGCTTTAGGAGTTGGGAGATACAAAAATTAGTGGTGCATAGACCCTGTCTTTAGGAAGCTTATCCTTAGTAGAAGAGTATAAATGACCATAGTATAAGACAAAAGAGAGGGTATGGGAATTTAGAGAAAGGCTTGGTTGGGAGATTAGAGAAGACTTAATAAGGAAGCAGCAGTTGAACTACTGCTACAGAGGATGAGGCAGGATTTAAGCATGAAGAGAAAGGAAAATCATAGTGGATTTATGGAGGAAAAGTCAATGAACTGGAGTAGCACAGATTGGCAACAGTGGGTTCAGTTTATTGGCCAAAGGAAGGACTTTCAGAAGAGTAGCATTTGCCCTCTAATCAGGCATGGGTTTGCCAGGATATATCTATAATCCTGTTGTTCAGGTAACATCTTCATATTCTTCCTCTCTTACTCAGTGCCTGGGCTTCCTTAAACAGTTTAGTGTGGAAAGGAAGAAAGCAGCAGGCCATAGAAGATGCCAATAAATAATCAGGTACTTTCTCCTCCAAGGGGACTCTGCCTAGTTTCCAAGTTCAGCTTCAGGTGGCACCCTTGGGTAATCCTCCATCCATCCTAAAGCATGGCTCCTATAGCCCAAGAGGGATCTGCTTACAGGAAGCCCTTTGCTTCCCCAGAGGAGTGGATTCTCCCTTCTCTTCACTGGAGACTGGATCCCTAGTGAGATCTAAGGGCTGGAGGTCTCATCACCCAGCTCTGAAGGCAAGTCCTGAATGAGGACTTCTAAAGTATTCTAAGTAACTGGAAAGATTTTGGGAATAAGCAAATTGCCTCCCAAGATGACAGCACTCATTTGCATGTAAATTTTCTGGTCTATTTTTGTTTTAAAGCCTCATTACATCATAGTCATCCTGCATATGGCTCAGATTTGCCTGTCACTTTTTTTTTTTAAGTTGGCCTAAGAGGGCTAATTGTTCCAATGCCTCTTGCAACCTGCTATTTATTTGAAAGTACATTTGCAGTAATGCATTAAATGGTAGCCTAGTGACCTGAAAGAGTTAATGCACCTCCCCTTTTGCTGAACTGCTTCTGCTTCAGAGTTATTTAGGCACTTAGGGCATTTTATTCAGTGCATACACAATAATCATGTCCGACCCAGGTGCACCAAGAGCAGGCTTTTAAAACATGTTAAGACAGGGTTGTCTACTGACCCATGGCTAACCTCAGAGAGTTGAAGAATAACTGTTGTTTTATCACAGCGTTACCTGCCATCATGGAGTATTTAAAGTCAAATCAGAACCAAGAGTGGAGACTAGCAAGTGACTAGAATAAGGGGGTTTAAACCCAGAGCACAAAATAAACCTTTAAAAATGCAGATCAGATCATGCCACTTTCCTGCTAAAAACCCTTCAGTGGTTTCAGGATGAATCTATATTTCTCAGTTTGACATAAAGATCCAGCATGAACAGGTCCCAGACTAACTCTGGGTTCACTTCTTGCGTACACCCATACTCCGGTCATGCTAAAATACTCTCAGCTTTCCAACTAGGCCTTGCTCACTCTTACTTCTTGACATATGCTTGTGGGTTCTTTCCACTTCCTTGCCTGGCTATCTCCTATGTAGCTCAGGGATCACCTTTATCACTGTTAGGCTGTGAAGTAGAGGCCAACACTGTGCCTTACTCCTTCCAGTGAGATCACGCTCAACAAATTGTGCTCAAACTGAATGGACAATTTTAGAGTAGAACGTTTATTGACTCTTCCTCTGCTTTTCCCCCTTCTCCACATTCCTTCTCTTGCATGACACTTGTCAATCCTAGTCCAGCCCAGGCCAGGCTTTTGGGTCTGAGTCCGGCTTGGGGTGAAACTGGGTGCTCAACCCGTGAGCAAGGATGCCACGATGAGGCGAGAATCCACTTGGCTGCGGGAGCTAGTCTATCCAGTAAGGGAGCCATTAGCCATCCATGGATATTTCAATTTAAGTAACTTAAAATTAAGTAAACTTAGAAATTCAGTTCCTCAGTTGCATTAGTCACATTTTAAATGCTCAATAGTCACATGTCGCTATTATATTGGATAGACCAATATAGACCATTTCCATCACTGTAGAAAGTGCTATTAGACAGCATTGTGAGGACCCAAAGAGCCAAATTGGTCTGTGTTCTCTTCTCTGCCAACCATGATCCCTTTATTTGGATCTAGGGCATCTGAACCAACCAAGATTTTCAGGCTTTCCTGAAGCAAACAAAACCTTGCACAGACCCCAGAATTTATCTAGCTTATTATATTCCTTGGGTATGACTCAAAGTTGATCCTCAGACTCTAGTGCCACTTGGAAATGGAATAAACTCTTTTAACACACTTCTGTTTATATTCATATCCAAGGCTACAGTAGTTCAGGGAAAACGTGGGTTATAGGTGAAGGCTGTCTTCAGTGCTCTGAGTTTCCTCTCATATGCTCTGTTCTTGGCTCCCGAGGGCTAGTTTCCTCTTATACTTACTAAGTATAATTTTCTCTTCTTTCCTACTAAGACCTGATATGAGGGAAAAATAGTATATTAGTTATTTCTTCCTTGGCATGAATTTATCACTTTACTCGGCCCTTTAGCGTGGGATTGAATAACATAATAAACATAGATTAACAAATTTGGCTCTATCACTACCAGCTGTGAGAGCCTGTGAAAGAGTTTGAACCCTTCTGAGTCTTCATTTCTTCTTATATAAAATGAGAACAGTAATGCCTAATTCATGTTGTTGTAAGAATTAATGTGGGAGGGTGTCAAATACCTACTACAGCACATGTGTATTAAATATTTGTTTTCTTTCCCTTCTCGCCACCCCCCCCACTTCTTATTATTGGTTGAATTGAGTCCCCCTCCCCCAAAGATATGCAGAGGTACATGTGACTGTGAACTTATTTGAAAACAGGGCCTTTGCAGATGCATTCAAATTAATATGAGGTCATACTGAATTAAGGTGGTCCCTAATCCAATATGATAGTGTTCTTAAGAGAAAGAGAGATACAAGAGAGAGGTAGGCCACACAGAGGTAGAGATTGGAGTGATGATGCATCAGCAAGTCAAGAAATGCCACAGATGGTCAGCAAACACCAGATGCTAGAAGAAGCAGGTAAGGATTCTTCCCTACAGGTTTCAGAGGGAGCACGGTCCTGCTGACACCTTGATTTCGAACTTTTACCCTTCAGAACTGAAAGAATGAATTCCTGTTGCTTTAAGTGACCCAGTTTGTGGTACTTTGTTGTGGCAGTCATAGAAAACTAATATACCTCTGTCAAAGAAAGTTAATTATGGGAAAGGGACAAGAAGAATTTTGGGGTGGGGTGCAGTGGGGAGAGGCAGAATCCTTTAAGATTCTGGAAAATATTCCCAGAGCCTGTCCCTTTATTCTTCCTACATATAAAATCTGAACCTGGGAGGAGGCACAAAAAGGTAAGCATTGTTTGGCATCCTTGATTTCTTTTTTTGCATCTGGGATGTTTCTGATCTGATCCCTGTTACGATATCCTGAGGCTTTTTGTCATGGACAGAAGCTTCACATTGTGAAGAAAAAATGACTTCTAGAAGTTCAGAGAAAAGTTTCAGTGTGGCAGTTCATTATTTCTGGTAGCCAAGATATAACCAAGAGGTGGATTCAGCCCTTCAGCGGATTGTGTTTGCTGGGTTTGGCTATGGACCTTTGCGCCTATCAGAAATCCATCAACTGTGTCAACCCAGTTACCATGTCAGCTGACTGCCTACACAGTGGGTATACTTGGGGATAGCAGGACAAGGTGACAATTGATTAATGCTGTTTAGGGAAGAACCTGGTGTTAGAGGAATAGGTTTAAATTATGCTTTTAATCAATTCTTATAAATATCAATAACCAGAAAGCAACTCTAGAAGGAAAAGAGTTGGAGTATGAACATCCGATTCCAGCGGGAAGAAGCTGATTCCAGGATATTAGCATTTAAAGAAAAATAGGATGGGTATATTTCACTTGTATAAGATAAATATTTTTTTCAGAGTGTCATCCTTTGTTGAGGGTCATCACTGACAAGAAGAAGAACGTGGTACACAGAAATTACAGATGTAAGACAGTGCTGAAACTAGAAGTTCTTTATATAATGATACAAAAACCTCCAACAACTTTCTCCCCAAACTGAACTAAACGTAACTGGTTTACCAGAGAAATTACTTTAACTGTATTGTCCATGATGTATTTTACATTTGAAAAACATATGTAAATGTGTTATAATCGAAAGAGATTTATATGCCATTGTCCTATTTGTTTTCCTATTGTCTAGCAATTTACTCCAGAATTCAAAACATTTTAGATCTGATCTTTCAGACACTGAATAATTCTCAACTGGGTGGAATTAATTCCTGAAGGACTGACTAAGTCGATAAGGTAATGGGATGGGATTTTGATGCAGAGCACAGTATTGAATTTGTTATTTATTGCATTCACTAAGAGAAACGGGTCTTCCTTCCATTCCTCTTCTTCCCACCTCTCTCCCTTCATTCCTTCCTTCTTCATGGGCCTAAGATGCCTCTAGTTTCACTCCATATTGTATAACATTGAACCTAGTAAAAATTAATCAGTCAATTAAAACCGAATTTACTGAGTACTTATTATGTGCCAGAAGTGGTTCTAGATTCTGGGGATACAGTGGATGAAAATGATATATACACCTCTGCCCACGCGGTGCTTACATTCTCTAAATAATCTCTAGATGTTTTAGGTGTACTCCAGAAGCATTTTGGAGGGTTTGCCATACACTGTAAAATGGAACTCATTTCCTCTGGTTTTCAACACACTTAACAGTCATTTCCACCTACTTAATGTATTTCAGACAGCCCATTACCTAAAGCTTGAAAAATCACTCTTATGGTCAAATGCCTTAAGCATCACTATCCTCAAATTTTTCATTTCAAATTAAATCCATCTAGAAACTTATATGGTTATAAATCATTTAAAATGCTTTTTAAAAACTAAACTAAAATTGTTTTTCTTTTTCTTTCTTTTTTTTTTTCACCTTGATGGATTGTCCTGTTTCCCCATTTCCACTGGAATGTTTATGAGGCTTATGAGGCAAATGCCACCCAGATACTAATTCATCTTATTCATTTAGGTTCTAAAATTTGCATATTTTTTCCTCTGACCAACAATAGATAACAACATGTTCTGCATTAAGATCATACCCATTTTGTTTTTCTTATGCTTAATGTATTTTTGAGTTCCTAAGCACGAACTGTCCAACTCTCAGACCATATGTTAAATTAGGTTGCAGGACTCAAAATGCAAGCAAAAGAGAGTCTTAGCAATATCTATTTTAAATAAATCTAGCATTTGTGATTGAAGAAAAGCCCAGCAAGTTCAAAACAATTCAGTTTAAGTGACTACCTTTGTTCCACCTCATTTTGACTCTTCTCCACTATACCATACTTTACCATAGTTTGCTGAACTGTACCTAGCAATTCAGACAATGAATAAGCATAGCTAAGAATACACTCAAGTGATACCAGGAAGGGGCCAATTGGTGTGCAGGCACATCTTCATTTTTACACAATTTTTACTCTCCAATAAAGCAAGATGAATCAGCCTTTAAATTACATAAACTTGATCTCTGATTTCTATCTAGTTATTTTTCCTGAGTACAACCACCTTGAAGTTTGATTCCTCCTCTCGTGAGACTTATCTTCTTGGAGGTAGTACAGGAAATCTGAATTTGATGGCAATCCTCCCTTTCTTCTAAAGATCTAGCTTAAAAGTGGAAAGTGGTTTTTATGGCGGTCCATGAGGCCTACTGTGCTCCTTTCTTGCCCAACCAAATAAACTTTTTCTCTCTTTGAAACCTCGGTGTCTCAGGAATTGGCTTTAAAGACACATCAGGAGAAGAGAACCTGCTTTTGCTTGGTATCACTAAGAGCTCACTGAACTCTCCCAGGTGCTCAACTCCGGACCCACACCCACTTTGGAGGCCTCGTTCATACTCACCCACTGCCCTTTCGGCTAAATTTTCTTTCTAAACTCCAAATGTGGCCATTTCTTACCTTGATTTCTGTCCTGGGCACCAGAAAGTCATAGAGCTGACTTCAAATCCTATACTAGTTATGTAATCTTGAACAAGACATTGAATTCTCTGAACCTCAGTTTTCTCGTCCATGAAATATGGATTATAATTTTTGCCTTCCTCACAGGACTGTTTAAGAGGATTAAATGAAAAACTGGATGTAATAGTGAACTTGTAACCCATAAGGCCCAAAATGTAACTATTCCTCAACTCTCAGGAGCAAGTGCTGTAGATTCTCTTGTATTTCTTTAAATAAATGCTTAAAAAAAAAAAAGGTGGAAAGTATTTGATAGTCCTTGTTTCCTGGAAAGCTTATGTCTAAGGCAAGGAAAGCACCTGTTCCCTTTTCCCTCCCTTTTCTCCCTTCCCTACCTTTATCCTCAAATATTTAATGAATTCTTAGTTAGGCTTTGTCAAATATTGGATGTGTTTCTGGGCCTTGTATTGTTTGGCTTGTTTACCTTTCCCTTTCTGCCCTGATTACATCATGGCTAATTGCTATATCTTTACCATCTTGTAGGACACAATCCTTGTATTATTTTTCTTTTGAAACTTCTCTTGAATAAAACTTCTCTTGAATAATTTTGAAAGCTTATTCTTTTAGAAGAACTTTAGAATTATTTAATCAATTTTCCCCAAAATTCTTTTGAAAGTTTGATGGGAATTGTTTGATGGCAAGTCTCAATTTACTTAGGCTTCTTGACAATAAGTATGTTCATTCAGGAATGAAAGTTAACAAAATCTCTAATTAATAAAATCTTCTTTTATGTCCTTCATTTAAGTTTTGTCATTTTCTTCACACAGGTTCTATACACTTCAGTTTTTCTTTTTTGCCACCAAAAAAGGGATTTTTTCCTAAAATGTTTTCTAATTAGATAATGTTGGTGTAAACAAAAACTACAGTTTTTTTGTTACATTTATTGGGTAATGGCCACCTAGTGAACTTGTTTATTGTTTCTAATAGATGAACTCATTGCTGGCATTTTAAAGAGGTCCTGGGATTCTGGGTGGAACAGAGGACTGGCCATCTTAGAGACCTCACAGCTGTGGACTTTAGGCTTGCAGTTTCAGAAACTGAACTTTTACCAATGCCCTCACAGATGGATAACTACTAAATTAGTTGGAGTTAAAGGAAAACCACAATGCCAACTTATTAATAGACCATGGAGGGCTAGCCCTTTAGAGGGATAGGAATGCTCTTATGGCTCAGTAGGAGGCATTCTCATTTTTTTATTGAGGTAGCTGGGAAATCAAATTAACAATGAAAAAGTTATTTTCTAATTAGGCAGAAGAATGGTTTTGGGATTCATTTCAGGTGGGACATATTGGAATTGGTGAGTTTTCTCAAATTCTAAGCAGAGAGCAAAAAGTTCTCAAAGATCTAGATTGTTAGAGTTCTGCCTGTGCAATTTTTGTTCTCCTGGCTAGACACATACTCTTGTGGTTTGCTTTCTGGATCCAGCATTTATCTGCTGGCTCTCAACTTCTGTTAATACATTCTTTCTTTAGATGCATTTTTTTTTTAGGAGTTACTGGGGATTGAACCTGGGACCTCTTACATGGGAAGCAGGCGCTCAACCACTTGAGCTACATCCGCTCCCCTAGATGCATTCTTATTACTGATAAAACTGTTTTTAGAATGATCCTTTCTATGGGGCAAAGAGACTTTCTGCATCTTTCCATTATGTGTTGATACAATTACATAACTTTCACAAGGCAGCCTTCATTTTCTGATTTCCAAGTTTAGGGGTGTGCATATGTGTGAAAATCACCTAATTTTGAACACCTCCACCCATGCTTTCTATAGCCATATTGAAAAAAAATAGAAGGATTGGTAACAATGTTGGTTTCTATAATTCTTTTTTGTGTAAGTTATGGTTATTAAATACACAAGGGAAATTATATATGTATAATAAATGTATTTTGATGACAACAGGGACATTGCCAAGGGTTGGGAAGGAGGGGGTGGATCATCCTTGGATGTGTGTACCTGTAGCTTTCTCTACCGCAGTTCTCGTTCTGTAATCAGCACAAGCACCACATAAGTGAGCATCCCTTCAATGACAGCTGAGGGATTCTCTAGAGGACAAAAGGCTTGGGCACTTTTGAGAACATTGTTGGATAATGGGTAGAGGGTTCTGCTCCTGTTTATGCCTTAGGAAAGTATGTCGTCATTTTCTCCTGAGCCAGAAGAGGAGAATTAAGCCCCTGTTAAAAAATAAGCAGATAAAACTGCTCATCAACTTAATAAATAAACATCACCTCATTATAGGTTAGCTCAATACAACTTATTGGAATCAGTCCATTGGGTGTTATCTGAAACATTTGACAGAAAAAAAAATGCTTCAACTAGTTTCGCTTAAGCTGAGAGAAAATGCAAAATATCTGCATATATTCAATGTAAATATAAACAGAGAGGAGCCAGACAGAAATAACATATATTATATAAGCAACCTGATAAGTAACAAGGACTAATTAGCCTGTATGAACATTTTACTTTGTCCTGCTGTTTAAATATATATTAGTGGTTCTTTACTTGTTTTCTTTATGATTTACATATATGCTATTTACATATTATGCTCCAGACTTCCTTCCCACATGCTGATGAAGTAGATTGATGGTCTTACTTCCACTTCACAAATAGGGAAACGGAGGTTTTAGAGAGTGGCTTCGTAGATCGAAAGTGTAAAAGCGACAAGCCTCTCCTGAGCAGGTGTTTCATGCTGCCTTCTTTTCAGTACCGTCAAAGCTCTCATAGCACATTTAGCTACGTTACCCTCACATGCTGGAAGCTGGCACACTGTAACAAAGTTCTGGTATAAACTCCACATTTGTCAGAACAAGCATTCTAGATCAGAAGGGGAAAGCCTAAATATATTGTTGAATGACTAAAAAGAATCAGATGAATAGGGCTGATTTCTTAATCTTTGGGAGGGGCTGCCAGCAAAAGGTAATGGTAGAAAGAAAGAATAGGAGAGAATCAAGAACAGATATGAGCAGGAAGGTGATCCAGTAGAGCCAGAGTAAGAGAAATCAGAGAAGAAGAAGGAAAATTTGGAATGCAGCATACCTAAGGCCAGGGTGGAGGGGTGGGTAGAGAGATTGGAGGGTGGTGGTAGTGGTGCAAATGGTCATTAATAAGAACCAGGGAAAAACCATTGGATTTTGGAATGAAGAATTCATTAATGGTCCAAAAGGGAGGGGTTTCAGCAGAGTGGGCAGAGCAGGGTCAGACCATAAGAGACTGAGAAGGGAAAATACAGTGAGGGGAAGAGGCAATATACCTGGGTGGTCAAGCACAGGCATTTGCAGTTAGATAGATGGAGTCCAAATCTGAATTCTGTATTTATTAGCTCTGTGTGTCTGAAGAGTTACTTAAACCTTCCAAGACAGTTTCCGTATTCATACAGATGAAATAATGGCAGTACTTATCTTGGGAGGAATAAATATGATAACGCATATAAACACTTAGCACAGTGCTGGACCCACAAGAAGCATTCAATAAATATTAAGTGTTAAAAATAAGTACAGGCAGTAAATTTAGATATTTTCTTGAGAAAGGAAGAGTGAAAGGTGATTGAAGAACAGGGAAAACTTTAGAATGTTTATAGGCCAAGTAAAATGGTAAGTGTAAAGGAAAACACTGTAGTTAGAAGAGAGAAGTGGTGGTTAATGGAGGCGTGATAGGAGTGTGAGGACACAGGGAAAAAAGGAAGAGAGCCTTGGCCAGGCATGCCTTTACTGGTAGGGTCAAAGGAAGTTAAAGACTCTGCTAGATTACCCTAATCTTCAGAGTAAGACTCAGAGGTAAATTTATTTGCTGAGAGAAAGGAGATAAGGTGAATGTTTAGAGCTTAGTAAAGAAAAAAAAAAAAGACTTGGAGCAGTTGCTGCAATGCCTGCTACTGAAAATTAACAAAAACACATAAGATAAATGACTAAGCCCTGTGGCCTGGCTGATTACGGAACGATTTGATGGTGGAGCATGCTTCCAAATGGTCAGATATGAGACTAACATTGGTAAAGTTCTCTGGGAAGGGATATGGAGCAGAGAGGGTGGGCAAGGGAGTTACCCACGGCTGGGCCTGGCAGGCAGATACAGGAGAGGGCCCAGGGAACAGAGGTCCCAAAGGGCAAATGAGAGCATAGTTGATGAGATCCAGGTGCAAAATGAGCCAAGGGATGAGCTCGGCTTGCAATGACCTGAAGGCCAAAGGCTAAGGGATGGAAGGGTAGGTGTAGGAAGAGGTCATGTAGATATTTTACCACATCTTTCTAGAGTTCATATTAAATTTCTATTGCATTGGAGTTTGAGGAACATTGGCTTCTTGAACAAAACTAAGGTAATTCTGCAATAAAAGAAAACTTGGCAAACCTCACTAGTAAAAGCAATAAGCCTTGGGCCTGTCTCCTTTTAATAAAAACTAAAGAATGCACAAAAGGTCATTCATTTTTGTTGGCCAAATGCCTTCCTTTTTTGTGTTTATTCATTCAGAAGCTCTTATTTATTTACTTTCTGAACACACCAGAAGCTAGTTTATTCACTTCCTTTTTCCAGCCTTGTGATTTACAGATATAAAATTTTTTTTAAGGCAATATTACATTCAATTTTTCAAATGATTATCTTGTTATTTATGTTCATATCTAAATTCCATGCTTTCATTGCTACTTCTTGAATTTTCATTTTTAAATATTATCTATTGACTTCCCACTATGGAAAGGCCTGATAAGGATTTTGCATTATTTCTCAGTCCCTATCATCACCCATAATCACATCCAACCCTCCAACCATCTACTGCCAAATAGTTTTACATCCTTTTGGGTCAATCAACATATATACACTATATTTCTTTTGTTTTTAAAATTAATTTTATTTACAAACACTCCATATCCAACAAATACACACTATCCCTCCCCCTTCCTCCCATCCCCTGATAATCTCTAATTTGCTTTTTATCTCTGCAGGTTTGCTATTTCTAGGTATCTCTTATAAGTGACATCATGTAATATATCTTTATGTGTCTTGTTTATTTCACTTAAGCTAATGTTTTCAAATTTCTTCCATGTTGCAGCATGCTTCAGAATTTAATTCTTTCTTATGTCCAAATAATATTTCATCATATGCATGTACCACATTTTGTTTATCCATTCATTTTTTTTGATGGGCACTTGGATTACCTTTTGGCTATTGTGAATAATGGATGTAAGTATTTGTTTTTGTGACCCTGTTTTCACTTTCTTTGGGTATAGACCTAGTAGAATGCTGGGTCATATATTAAACTTTTAAACTTTTTGAGAAACCATCTGTTAGTCAGGGTTCTGCAGGGAAATAGAACCAACAAGAGATATCTGTAAATACTATGAGATTTTATAAAATTTTCTCACACAACTGTAGGGATGCACAAGTCCAAATTCTGCAGGGCAGGCTGCAAGCCAGGGACTCCGATGAAGGTCCTCAATGAATTCCCCAGGAGACCCTGGCTGTCCAAAGTAGAGATGGGAATTCTCTCTTTGAATGCTGAAATCACTTCTCCTTTTAAGGCCTTCAACTGATTGTATGAGACATCACTCATTGCTGATGACAATCAGCCATCTATGCATTCAACTCACTGATTATTAAAGTTCATGGAATATCCTTGTATTACAATTAGCCCAGTGCTTGCTTGACCAAACAACTGGGCATCATTTCCTGGCTGAGTTTACACATTAACCTAACCATCACACCATCATGTTATTTTCTGTAGTGGCTGCATCGGTTTACATTCCCATCAACAATGCATTAGAGTTCCAATTTCTCCACATCCTCTCTAACATTTGTTATTTTCCTTTTTTTTTTTTTAAAGTCCTTCTTGTGGGTGTGAAGTGGTATCTCTTTGTGGTTTTGACTTGCATTTCCCTAACAGCTAATGATGTTGAGCATATTTTCATATGTTTATTGGCCATTTGTGTATTTCCTCTGGAGAAATGTCTATTGAAGTAGTTTGCCCAATTTTTATTTGGGTTGTTTTTCTTTTGTTGTTGCATTGTGCAAGTTCTATTTATTATGGCTATTAAGCCCTTATTTGATATTTTCTCCCATTCTCTAGGCTTTTTTTTTCACTGTCTTGATAATGTCCTTTGATGCACAAAAGTTTTAAATTTTGATGAAGTCAAATGTATCTAAATGTTTCTTTTGTTGCTTTTGCTTTTAGTGTCATATCCACTACCAAATCCCCGGTCATGAAGATTTGCCCCTATGCTATTTTAAAAGAGCTTTATAATTCTAGCTATTATATCTAGGTCCTTGATACAGTTTGAGTTAATTTTTGTATATGGTGTGAGGTAGGAGTCTACTTAATTCTTTCATATGTAGATATCCAGTTTTCCCACCATTATTTATTGAAGAGACTATTGTTTCTCCATTGCATGGACTTAGAACACTTGTTGAAAATCAATTTGCCATAGATATGTGCATCTATTTCTGGACTTTCAATTCTGTTCTATTGGTCTTTATGTCTATCTTTATACCAGTACCACACTGTTTTATTTTAACTTTGTAATACACTTTGAAATTGGAAAGACTGAGTTCTCCAACTTTGTTCATCATTTTCAAAATTGTTTTGGCTCTTTGGGCCTCTTACAGTTCCATATGAATTTGAGGATTGGCTTTTCAATTTCTGTAAAAAGTATCTGCTTTTATTTTGATAAGGATTGCACTGAATTTGTAGATCACTTTGGGTAACAATGACATCTCAACAATATGAAGTGTTCCAATCCATCAACATAGGATGCCTTGCCATTTATTTAGGTCTTCAATTTCTTTCAGCAGTGTTTTATAGTTTTCAGTGCATAAGTCTTTATGCCATTGGTTAAATTTATTCCTAGATATTTTATTCTTTTAGATGCCATTATAAATGGAATTGTTTTTAATTTCCTCTTCAGATTGTTCATTACTAGTGTATAGAAACACAATTGATTTGTGGGCTAAACTTGTACCCTGAAACTTTGCTGAAATTGTTTATTAGCTCTAATAATTTTCCTGTGGATTCCTTTGAAGTTTCCCTACATAAGATCATGTCATCTGCAAACAGAGATAATTTTACTTCTTTCTTTCCAATTTGGATGGCTTTTATTTCTTTTTCTTGCCTAATTGCTCTGGCTAGAACTTTTAGTACAACATTGAATAGCAGCAGTGAAAGTGGGCAGCCTTGCTTTGTTTCTGATCTTTTCAAGTCTTTTCACCATGAGATTTTCATAAATGGCCTTTATCATGTTGCAAAAGTTCTCTTCTTTTCCTAATTTTCTGAGTGTTTTTATCAGGAAAGGGTGCTGGATTTTGTCAAATGCCTTTTGTGCATCAATTGAGATGATAATTTTTTTTCTTTGTTCTATCTATGTGGTATATTACATTGATTGATATTGTTTCTTTCAAGCTTCTTAAAGGTGTTTTGTTTGCATTTCTTTTTAAAAAATCAATAATGGCACATTAAACAAATTAAGAACTACAAAAAGGGACCATGTTGTCAAGTCCTCATTCACATTGTCCTGTGCGCTGTGGCACCAGGACTGGGGCCTGCTAGGGATCCCACCTCTTGGAAAGGCCCCTGGTGGGCTCCCAGCACTGGGCCTCCCCAGGAAAGGGGGCACAGTTCTTCTGAGGCCCCAGGATGCTGGCAACCCCTCCCTCTCTCCAAACCAGAGCTGGGAGCTGGAAGTGTTAAGACACTTATTTTGGCCCCACAGGGGACCCTTTCAGGGGCAGTACCCTCCCCCAACCAACAGGAGACAGCACGCCAGCCAGGCCCAGTTGCCCCTGGGAGGTTGGAGTGTCCCTACACAGTCCTATCTCCAGCCCAACAGACACCACACCAGTGCAGTGGTTCTCAGGCCTGACTCAGCTGCTCCTGCCATGCCTCAGGGCCACCCCAGCAAGCACATGAGGCCTCCCAACCTATCCCCCAACCCCCACACCACTCCAAGAGCAAGAGGGCTCCCCAAACCTCAGGGCCCTGGCTCAGAAGGAAGGGCCTGGTGAGAAGAGAGAAAGAAGGGACAGGGCTCAGGGCTCAGGGCTTGGGCTTTTGAGGCTGCTGGGTAGGAAGGAGAGATTTGTCAGGGAGTTCCCTCCTCAGGCTCTGTTAATAGGAAGAGGGTCCTGGGCATGGGTCAGGAGGCCTGGGCAGGAAGGCCTGGAAAAAAAGAGGCAGAAAGAGGCTCCTCTTCCCCCTCCTATCTTGCCTCTGGTTACCAGAGGCACAGAGCCAGGTGACCAGACCCCAGACCCCACTTCTCAGAAAGGCAAAGGCCACACTGCACTCAGCCAGATCTCAGCCCTGCCCTTATGGCTCTGCCCAGCCCCAGCCCCAATGGTCACTCCTAAGGATACCCCTCCATAGACCAAATGAACTGCCACCTGGTGGGGGGCTCTGCTGACTCAGGGCGCAGGCTCCCTAGCTCCTCCTGAGCCCCGAGCTCTGCCCATGCCCCTGGCTCTAGTCTTGTTGCTTATTCATTTCCATGTCCGTCACCAAAACATTCTTTTCAGTGGCCTCACTGGTGCCGGAGGAGCTTCGGCTGTAGGGGGCGCCCTCGAAGGCTCCACTCTGTCACCGCCTTTAGAGGATCAGGGCAGCAGGGCCAGCAGCAGCAGCACAGTCATCAGCCGCACCACCAGGACCTCGGGGTTCTCTGAGAGCGCTGGCGGGGCGAAACTGCTCACCCTGGCATGAGGAAGCTTGCAGACGACGCCCTGGGTGATGTCGGTGCAGGTGCCTGGGCGCCACAGCCTGCTGCTGCTCTGGATCCAGTAGCATCTGTTGTGGCTCAGCATGCTGGGGCCCAGGCCGGGGGGCCACGGTTAGAGTAGTTCACAGCTGTGTTGTTCTGCCAGACCAGGGTGCCTCCTTTGGGGTTGAAGTTCATGCCCAGCCAGGTGCCCCGACTTTGGCCCTTGGAGCTCTGCCGGTACTTCCAGACGAACAAGCTCTCCATCTCATCTAGAGTGGACAGCACTGCCCTCCCCGCGCCACCCCACCCAGGCTTGCTAGCTGCGCTGCAGCCCCTCCTTGTGGCCCAGCAGCAGCTCCATGGGAAGGAGTAGCAATGCTCCCGGAAGGGAATCCATATGAGTCGGCCAGGCATTGGGGGCAGCTGCAATGGTAGCTTATTCTTCCGGGAGGGGCGGGCCCCCTGTTAACACCTCACTCAGTCCCTTGCAACTTGGTGTCGCAGCTGGTGGTGCGCCAGGACTCATCCACATCCATGTAGGTGCAGCCCCCGGGCAGCTGCAGCTCCTGGTCCTGTCAACTCAGTAGCCCAGCGGCTCCTTTGAGACCCAAGAGTACTGCCGTGAATCCTCATCACTGGCCAGCCCCATCCAGAGCGGCGTGCGCAGCCTTTGGGCAGCCTGCATGTGCAAGGCCTGGGTGAAGGGTTCGGGCACGTGTGCCGGGCTGGTGTTGCAGCTCTCGCACAGCAGGAGGGCCTTTTGCTAGTGCAGTGGCTTCTGCAAAAGCCGGAACGTTTCCTAGAGGTAGGAGAGGTCGGCGCTGGATATGGGCTCAGGGAGGGCCGGTGTACTTATGGCAGATGAAGCTATGTGTCTTCTCCATGCAGCTCTGGCCGTCCTAGCACCCAGTGAAGAGGGGTGTGAGGCTGAGCGGGACCACTACACAAATGGTCTGTTGTTGCTGCTGGGAACAGGGCTCCCCAGGTGCCCAGGTGGCATATGGCTGAGGCTTCTACTCTACCCACTGGAAGTCCCTCTGCGAAGCATGGAGACCAGTCTAAAGGTCTTTTGTGCAGGCTGGCTGTGATGAATGCTTGCTCTAAGGGTTTTGCATTGGTGACCAGTTGAACCTCTTGCTGTTCACAGGAGAACTGTGCCTGTGACCACTTTACTTGGTCCTGGGGGTCCTGGCCCTGGATTTGGAAACACTTAAACTGGGTTCCAGCTGGAGGGGCAGCCCAACAAGGCTGTGGATGGCAGGTCTGGGGACTGCATCTCTCTAGGGCTGTTGCTGCCCTTGCAGATATAGGGCAAGGCTGTCAGCTACTTCTGGTCCCCCCAGTCCTCTTGGCTGGCTGTCATGTACACACACACGCACACGCACACGCACACACACACGCACTTCTTGTCCTTGCCATTGGGCCAAGGTTTGTAAGGTGCCCAGGAGATGAAGTTTATAATGGAACCATCTGTCC
>JAQZBX010050357.1:0-19680 GCA_029593785.1 Cabassous unicinctus | reverse complement strand
CCTAGGCTCCCAGGGCAAACTGCCATGTGGAAGGGTCTGTGGGGCTCCGCAGCCCAAATTTGCACGTCAGAACCTGAGTCAGCCTAAGGCTGTGTCCCTCTCTCTCCCCTTTCCAGGAGTGGTAGATCCCTGGAGCCCCCTTTGTCTGTAGTCGCAGGCCCAGAGGCCCGAGAATTCTAAAGAGTGTGGGGGAGGGTGCTGGCAGCGCTGCTGATTAAAAACTCACGGTTCTGGTTCTGTTGTCGCGATTTCTTTCTTTTGTCCCTCTCTCCTCTCGGTGGTGTGCCGTCTTCCCCTGCTGTCCTAAACCCTAGAAGATCTATTTTGGGTCTGTTTCAGCCTGTTCTCTGGCTATTTTCTGGAGAAGAGATTCCTGTGTGTTACTAGTCAGCCATCTTTCCGGAAGTCCTCCATCATTTACTTTTAAGGCATCATAGAAAGTCTCTTTAGCATCCATATTACTATCAACAGTCTCTTCAAAGTGATCTAGGCCTTTTCCATCAAGCATTTCACAATTTCTCCAAAAAATACCCCTTACCCATTTATAAAACCATTCCAACATTTTGGTAATTGCAAAAGCACTTCCCCATTCCTCGGTACCAAATTCTGTATTAGTCAGCCAAAGGGGTGCTACTGCAATATACCAGAGATTGGTTGGTCTTTATAAAGGGTATTTATTTGGGGTGGAAGTCCACAGTTACCAGGCCATAAAGCATAAGTTTCTTCCCTCACCAAAGTCCATTGCCATGTGTTGGAGCAAGACAGCTACCGACATTTGCCACGGTTCAGGCTTCTTGGGTTCCTCTCTTCCCAGGGCTGCATTTCTCTCTGGGCTTAGCAGCTCTGGTTCCTCCACGAGGTCAGCTGTAGACTATTAGGCTCTCTAGGCTTTGCTTCTCTCCACAAGGCCAGCTGTGAACTCTCAGGTGAATGGCTCATCTCTATCCCAGGGCCTTCTCTCCAACATCAGAACTCCAACATCAAAACTGCTACTCAAAACTGCTGCAACTCTGTTCTTTGTGATGCCTTTTATATTTTATTCCTCACACACACAGGGGTGGGGCTCAATACCCTACTGATGTGGCCCAGTCAATGCCCTAATCATAACTTAATCATGACCAGACGAACAGATCAGTTTACAAGCATAATCTAATATATATTTTTGGAATTCATAATTACATCGAATTGCCCAATGGCTACAGTTTCCTTGACCCCACTCTCTCAAGTACCCTCATTGCCCATTTCTTCTCAGTCTATTTTCTGGCTCTTTTTCCTCTCCCTTTAAATTTTGAAGTTCCCCCACAGGTTAGTCCTGAGCTCTCTTCTCTTCCCCATCTTCATTCTCTAAATGATCTCAACAGTTTTCAAGGATTTAAAGACTATTTGTGTGATAGTGATGTCCAAATTTATATATCTAGATCTTACCTTTTTCTCAGAGTTCCAGGCTCAGATAACAGCAGCCTATTTGAAATTTTTACATGAAGATCTTATAAACATTGCAAACTCAGCAAGTCCAGAATGGAATTCTTCACCATCTCCGTAAGTGGCATCAGCATCCTACACAGTTACTCAAGGCAGAAATCTAGGAGTCAGCCTTGAATTTCTCCCTTTTTCTCATACCCTTCAACCCATCTCCAAAAATACAACTTAAATCTATCCACACCTCTTTTGCTCCACTGCCACCAATCCCATTCTAAGTGACCATTATCTCTCAGCCAGAAAACTGCAACTTCCTCCTCCCTTCTCTTCCTTCTACCATTGCCCCACCCCAATCCACAGACACACACACAAGCAAAATGATCTTAATACATATTTGAACCCATCTTTTTTTACCTTAAAACCCTCCCATGGCTTCCTGTTTCACTCAGAATAAAACCTAAACCCCTTAACCTTCTACAATGCTTTATAAAATCAAATCCCCACCTATCTTTTCACCACTCTCCACCTTGCTCTGAAACATCCAGCTGCTCCTCCTCTAGTATTAAGCTCCTTTGTACCTCAGGGCATTTGTATGTGCTAGAGGCATGGAGCAAATCAAGATATATCTTTGGAGACTGGGTTGAAGGGCATGAGAGAAAGGGAGGATTCAAGGATGACTCCTGGTTTATTCTTTCTTACACTCTTCACACAGCTAGCTTTTTCTTATCCTACATGATACAACCAGCCTTGAATATTATTGGGCTTTGTCCTATTGACACTCTGGGTGTGTCCTCTGCCACCCATATCCCTTCCATCAGGTCAGGTGGGGCTGTAAGCACAGGAGTAAGTATAGACCAAGGAAGGGCTCTGCCAGCTGGCATGGGACAATGAGCCCCCAGATCACTGTTATAGCAGTAGGAATTGAAGATTTATCAACAACATGGTAACCCCATAAATGAGGCTATCCTTATTTCACGACTGCACATAGTTTTCTTGGCTTGCCTTTCCTGAACAAAATATTTTTGCAAAAACTACCATCCATGGACTTACAGAATGCCTTTTCCACTGTCATGGTATTCCACTGAGCATTGCTTCTGATCAAGGAACCAACTTCACAGCAAATGAAGTGCGGGAATGGGCACATGCTCACAGAATTCACTGGTCTTACCATGTTCCCCATCAACCTGAAGCACCTGGATTAATAGAATGATGGAATGGCCTTTTGAAGACTCAATTATAACACCAACTAGGTGGCAATGGCTTGCAGGGCTGGGGCAATGTTCTCCAGGAGGCTGTGTATGCTCTAAATCAGTGTCTACTCTATGGTGCTGTTTCTCCCATAACCAGGATTCACAGGTCCAGGAATCAGAGGGTGGAAAAGGGAGTGGCACCACCCACTATGACCCCTAGTGATCCACTAGAAAAATTTTTGTTTGCTGACCCCACAACCCTAAGTTCTGCTGGTATAGAAATCTTAGTTCCAAAAGATGGAGTGCTTATACCAGCAGACACAACAATGATCCCACTTTCGAAGTTAAGACTGCCACCTGACCACTTTGGATACCTCATGTCTCTGAATCAACAATCAAAAAAGGGAATTACTGTACTGGTTTTGATTATCAAGAGAAAATAGACACCTCCACCTGACTGCTATGGCTGGTTAAAGGACCTTCCTGGTCAAAGCGCTGGGGGAGGGCTGGGTATGGCAAAAGTGCCACACAAGAGGCCAAGGGAGAGGCAGCGGTGCTAGTGGCGGCGACGGTTCCCGCATGAAGAGGAGAGCTGGCCTGGGGGGCAGCATGAGGTCAGTGATGGGCTAATTGTCCCAGGGGGCCTTGCATGGGGATCCCCTGCTCACTCAGGACTTTCAGAGGAAACGCCTGCGGAGTTGCAGAAACTACTACAATAAGGACTTCCTCGGCCACTTCGGCTGTCAAAGCTATTGAATTCTCCAATAATGGAGGCCAGTGGCTGGTCTCAGAGCGGGTCACCTTTGCTGGGTCTCTTCTAAAGAACTGAAACCTGAGTGATAGCAATTTTTGAGCATATGTACAACTCTAGTTGCAATTCTTAGATAGAAATTATATCTGCCTTTTGCTATAAAGTTAACTTGCTCCTAACAGATATCTTATGTTCATTTATTCAATAAAATTATTTACTGAATTTCTAAAAAAGAGAGAGAGAGAAAATAGGGGGGAAGAAAATGTGGCTCAAGCGGTTAAGCACCCGCCTCCCACATGGGAAGTACTAGGTTTGGTTCCCAGTACCTCCTGAAAAAACAAACAAAAAAAGAAAATAGGACTGCTACTACAGACTGTGTACTACTACACAATGGAGTTAAAGAAGAGTTTTCCTGGAAATAAAGGAGATACCGTTAGGGGTCTCTTGGTACTACCATGCCCTGTGATAAAAGTCAGTGGAAAACTGCAACACTCCAATTCAGGCAGTACCACTAATAGTCACAACCCTTCAGGAATGAAGGTTTGGGTCACCCCACCAGGCAAAGAACCAATATTAGCTGAGGAACTTGCTGAGAGTAAAGGGAATATTGAATGGGTAGTGGAAGAAGGTAGTCATAAAAACAAGCTTACATCCATGTGACCAGTTGCAAAAATGAGGAATATAATGGTTATGTGTATTTCTTCCTTGTTTTGTTATATGATTGTATATCCTTGTTTACTTCTCTTTTCTTATCCCCTTATCACATAAGTTGTATTGATTTTATGTCATAGTATTTAAGTTTAAGTAACAGAATATCAAGTTTAAGAGTGAATATTATTCAAGGACTTGCACCCTCTTCTAGGGAAAGTGTGCATTTTTATTTGTATGCTGGATAATTGAATTTGGTTGGCTGAAACTATTACTGTTATTGTTTTTATTTAAAAATTAAGTATAGTGTAAGGAGATGTGTATGGATACCAAGTTGATAAGGTATAGACTGTGATGACTGGGTTCATATGTCATCTTGGTTAGGTTATGTTGTCCAGTTATTTGGTCAGACAAGCACTGGCTTGGTTGTTATCATGAGGGTATTTCATGGATTTAAATTACTAGTTTTGATTTCATCTTTGGCTGATTACATCTACAATCAACAAAGAGACTGCCTTCCAGCAATAAGAGAAGACTCATCCAATCAGTCGAAGGCCTTAAAGGAAGAACTGATGATTTCAGCAGGGTGAAAGAAGAATTTCTATCTCTGCTTCAGCCAGCCAGCTTCTCCTGGGGAATTCACCAAAACCTGCATCAGAGATCCCAACTTGCAACTTGTCCTACAAAATTCAGACTTGCCAATCATCATGGTCATGTGAGCCGATAAATTGCATAATATTTATATGCATACATGTATATGTATATCCTATTGGTTCCGTTTCTCTGGCAAACCCTCACTAATACACTTCCAATCTGCCCAAACTAGATCATTTAGTCTATCCCATTTGATAAACACAGTCAAATACAATAAGTTTTTTAGTTATTTTTGGTTTAAAAGTTTCAGTGAAATTCAAGTACTATCTAAGTCATCACTCACAGTTCAAAGCTTTCCCTTTGAGATTTCTTCTCCTATACTTTTTTCACTCTAAACTCCCAGATGAACCAACCCATGCCAATCACCTGGCAGCAAGTCAGTAAAGGCAGAGAGCCTGCTAACAGAGGCAGTACAATGGAGCAAATGCTGAGGTTGCACAGCTGGTTCACAGTCCCTTTTACTTCTAAGCCTGGCTGCTAACATCCTCACTGATCTGGCTTCTGGTGCTGATGGCATTCATCTGCTAGCTCCATCTTATGGCTCATCCTGTGGTCTTTGAGGACCAGTATCTCTATAACCACTGAATGTCAGAAGAATGCCTGTGGTTTGCCACCACAACCCTGTTACTGGTCTACTTCACAGCTTCTTCACTCTGCTAGAAAGCCTCAGAGCTAGCAAGGCAAGCCACAACCTCAGATACCTTCTGCAGCCTGCTCTAGACCTAGCTAAAATCAACTATCATATTCTCACCTCTGCAGGACACTGGGCGTTATCTTTGCCTTCTTCTGAAAGGCTATTCACTATGCCAATTTTCTGCTGGCTTCCTCCCAAATCCAGGGATTGGTCATACCTATCTGTTTTTCTCTCAGAGAGCTCCAGACAAGAAGCTAGTGCCTATATCAAATACCTCTACATCCAAAGGAGATTTTCTTGGGGATCCCTAACTTCAGGATAGAGCAGAGCAGGTAGAACATTCTCTTCTCCCTGCCTAAGGAGGTGGGAAGGCACAAAGCACCCAACACAAATGTTCCACAAACTCTTCCTTCCCAGCAGAAGTCTCCTTCTTCCAATCCAGCTTGCCTCAGAGATTAACCCTTTTGATTTGCTCAATCATGTTTCTCTCACACCTGGCAATGTCTATATTTAGTCTCAATGTTGGCAATCTATTGCCTTTGTTCTCAGGGATCCTGAGTGGAAAATGATCCTGAAAAAATAAGCTCTGCATTTTAATGTCTGAAGTTACTGCCATGAGTAAACACTTCATATATTATTTCCTTGTCCTATCATTTTTCAGTGATTCATAAGCAGTATTTTTCTCATATGCCCTGTCAGAGGATGACACTACCACTTAAAGTCTGAGGCCAAAAGCACAAAAATATTTTTATTTAAGTAAGGAAGGGTTATGCTGGTCAAGGAGAACAAACTTCTGCTCTTCTAGAGCATTCTTGGGAAATGTTTTTTTATTACAGAGGTGACAGTAGGTTAAATCTAGCTTAAAAGCATATTTTGTGTTGATTACAGAGGCAGTATTTTGATGTCAGCCTTAGAAGAATATTCACTGCAGTGAGGCCATTGGTAATAATTGTCACAATTAGACAGGTTTAAAATCATCTCTAACCCTAATTCTACCCAGGGCTGTAGAATTATCAGTCTTTCTCTAGAAGTTTGGAGACTTTTATTTTTTTATTGCCATTCTCTTCCTTTTGATTCTCTCTCAGCCAAAGCTGCAGAAAAGATCACCAAGATTGTACAGATTGCCACGATTGTTGTTGATTCTCTTGGAAAATACCATTTCATTTCTGGAGGTCAGATTTTCAGTTTGAGTGCTGTGCAACATGAATTTACCACTTTGTTTTGGGATCATCTGTTAGGAAAGTAGTGTCTGGAAAAAGGACATGAAATGACTGTGAAGAACATAAGAAAGACTACAGTACTAAAGGAAGACACTCTGCAATTATGGCATAAGATTTCCCAGGTTTGATCAAGAAAACAAGTCTTAATACCTTAAAATCTCCCTACAATGGTCAAGTTGCTTTTAAATTTAACTTAGTTATAGATCACTCCACCACCCCACTCCTGGTATCAATCCAGGTACAAAATGAAGTGTTAGCAATGGTACAGATTCCCCCAGAATGGTAAGAAAAAAAGACAAGGCTATTATTATTTTATCCATAATAATTTGGACTAAGTAACTTAAACTAGTTTATTATGCTATATTATTTACAAAGTAGGGGACAAATTTTAAGACCATATGCATTCTTCAACTCCTATGAATGGGATTGCCCTTTTGATTTGCTCAGTCAAAGGAGACTCTTCCACCAATTATTATCCCCCAGGAAATGTTTTATCCCTTTCAACTTTAAGATATAGTCTATTGAAGAAGTAGGGGAGTCATTCAACTGGAATGCCTAGCTAATAATCTCACTAATAATCATTGATTATTTCCCTACAACAAAACTTCTGATCTGATGCACAGAACTTCAAAGTTGACCTTGGAAGGTACTGTTATGTCCTAGAAACATACAGGGACTCAGTCAGGCTTATCACTGATTTCTGTAGATCCTTTCCTGAAGGGATCCATTTCTTTGACTAAATTATAACTAAATGTGACTATCAAAACCAAAATATTTCCCGAAGGAACCTTGTCCTTTTCTTTCCCTTAAATATTTTAAGTGATTTTAATAAAACCACTTTGAGCTCAGTTGCACAGTAGTTTTCCTACAGTGTTTTAAAATAGGATATAGCTTTAAGTCAAAGGAATGAATTTCTAATGGGGAACTTGGAAGCACTGTGGCAAGTGAGTAGTGGGGAGAGATTTGGGTTGAGGAGAAGTTTTATAAGGCTCTGTAAATCACACCAGATCCCCTTACCTCACCTACTGACCAAGCCAATCACAGTGGCTGAATCAGGACAAAATTGCACAAGGATTTAAATTGGTTTCTGAAGAACCTGAGAAGTATGTTGTGGGAAACAGATGTGGCTCAAGCAATTGGGCTCCTGTCTACCATATGGGAGGTACCAGGTTCAATTCCCAGGGCCTCCTGGTGAAGACAAGCTAGCCTGCATGGAAAGCTGGCCCATGCAGAAAGCTGGCACAACAAAAAGAGACAAGGATAAGAGACAGTGAGAGACACAACAAATCAGAGAGCTGAGGTGGCTCTCTTCCATGTCAGCGGTCCCAGGATCGGTTCCCGGTTGCCTCCTAAAAAGAAGACAAGCAGACACAGAGAACACACAACGAATGAACACAGAGAGCAGATAGCGAGCACAAAAACAACAAAGGGGGGGTAAATAAATAAAAGAAAACATTTTTTAAAAGTATGTTGTAATTCTTTCTCTTAGAAAAAGTAATATGTCAAATGTGAACAGTTTTCATCACCCCTTGGGCATCAAGGTTCTGAGTCCTACCCAAATGTATATCTAATATTTTCTAAAGGAAATTGAGCACTTCTTACATATTCTGCTAGGAAATTTACAATCTAATGAAGTAGGTACAGGGCCAACTTCCTGGGCTTGTGACAAATGCAGTCACACAGAGCCCTGCTCTCAGAGGCCTTGTATTTGGTGAAAAGCACTACTTTCCCCATCTTGAAATTCTTAGCAATTTTATCTTTGAACTTGTGTTTTGCAAGTGAAGTCCAATGGAGTATATGTTTGAGCAGAGTAGATAAGCTTGTGCATGTGCCAACAGTAGCTTTCCACCCACATGTATATAGCATCTGTGGCTTCCATGACACGCTTATCTCACCGTGAGTCTCACTGAACTCTTGCTTATATTGGGTCCACTAGGATTCTATGCTCATGTTCCACACAAGACTATGACTGAGCAAGCAGGAAGAGACACTGACAGACCCAAGAGGCCACACTTTGTGTTCAAACCAGAACTTGCCTTGAACACAGAAAGAAGACAATGGTGTTCTAAGAAACATGAACAACCAAGGAACCTATCACATCCTTTCTTGTGTTGCTTCCTTGAACTACTGATGGCATAGATGAAAAGGGAAAGATAGGGAAACCCATAGTTACTTTTCATTTCAGTCCTTCCTTACACATTAGTAAGCCAAAGGCAGAGAGTGTTGGTAGAATGTGCATGTATCAAGAATTGAAATAAAAAGTTAATTTTGTGCAGTTTAATTTCCACTGTTCTGGTATGAATGAAACACATATGCATATATAAGCTATGAAATACCAAATGTTTTCATTTCCTAGCTGCTGGAACAAATACCTTACAATGAACTGGCGTAACAGGAATTTACAGCTCACAGTTTCAGAGGCTAGAAGTCTTGCTTCTTCCTGGGGTCGTTATCTTCTGGCTGGCTGGCAAGCTTTGGGGGTCCTTGGCTTTCCCATCACATGGCAATGCACATGACAGCATCTTCTCCTTTGTCTTCCTGGTTCTATTGACTTCCAGCTTTCTGCTGCCCCTTATGGCTTCTCTCTCCATCTGACTTTCAGTCTGTTTATAAAGGACTCCAGTAATCTGAATTAAAGCCCAACCTATTTAGTTGGGTCACACTTTAACTGAAGTAACATCTTAAAGAGATCTTATTCACAATAGGTCCTTCCACATAGGACCAGAAGTTGGGACCTGAGCATGCCTTTTGTGGAAGACATAATTCAATTCCCCAATATGAAGGATTACGTATATGAGTTAAATGCTCTTATATTTGTGTTCACAATTATTAATTGTAAATATATATTATAATACAATATAAAGATAAATGGTAAAATTCATGCTAATAATTTAAAATTTTAATTTTTCTTTACATATGATGATTGCCCCATCATATTTTATAAGTAATCAAATACCATGAAAGGAAAAAGTTTTATATATCAGGACATTTAACCACACTTATTTCCTGCTTTTTGAACACAGGGCCAGGCATTTTCACTTTGTTCTGGGTCCCATAAATTATATAGCTGGTTCTGAGTAGGCACTAGTATCCCCCCATTTAAAGATGATAAAACTGAGGCTCAATGAGATTAAGTAGCTTTCCTAAGATCACAAAGCTAGCAAGCGGCAGACACCAGATTTAAACACAAACCTGACTACACAAGGTATTCCTCCTCTCTCATTCCACACTGCATCCAAACTGCTGGTGGGGGAGGATAGAGGGAGAAACCACAGGCCAGGCTAAATCTTCTACTTCAACTCCTGCCTAGGTGGACTTGTTAGGAGCAAAGACTTGGGTTAAAATCCACCCCACATACCACGAAGTGACTATAAAGTTAAGGTGGCTGTTTTAGGTAAGTATTTCTAGCATACTTTGCACTAACCTAAGATCTGGTTTCTCAGCAGGTCTAAACCCTTGAGATTATCAATTTAAATATAAGTTATTCATGCGTTAGAGAGTGTCAAAAAAGATCTTTCAATATTCTCTGAAACTCTTTTTTTTTCTAAATCCCACATATTTCTAAATCCCATGTATTGAGTGACAGGAAAGTATTAATTTTTTATGCTGTGTCATAATATCAGCCAGATGGTCCAAGGAATTATGTTAATGGAACTGCATTTGAAAGTTTTCTAATGACTTTTGCCCAATTCATCTTTTTATATGATATTTAATAACCATTCTGTTGTCCATAAGACTGTGGGCCTCTAACCATTTACCTTCTGGCTTCAGTAGGCATTTTCCTGGATTCACAGTAACCTCTTCTAATGCCCTTTCTCTCACCTTTCTCAGTCACATTTGCAAAGTTTCAGTCAAGGGATGGTTAAGGGATAATTCTTTTATATCTGTAAATGGGTCAGTGAGAAAGTTATCTTTTTACCACAAATGCAAGAAAAAAATGTATTTCTAAAGCCAGAAAATAAAAATTAGGATAAAGATCTTTCCTTTTATCTTCTGGAAAGAAAAGTCACCATCCATATATACAAACAATATATAAATCTGAGGTATTTATATATATATATATCACTTTTTCCCCCTAGAACTGCAGAGTTGCTGCCACAGCTAGAAATGTGAAATATTTTTATAAAAAATTTTATCACAGCAATTCTTCCTTTGAGATTTTCAGAGAATCGAATATATTTTATAGATATTTCAAGACATAGAACACAAACACTGCTGTCAAGAAAATGTCCTCTAAGAATGATGCAGCAAAGATGTTAATATTAGAAAAACAATGAATTCTTCAATGATAATAATTTCTGTAATACATTCCTGAAAGCATAGGAATAACACTACATAAATATCCATATCTGAACAGCTTGAGAGGACATGCATAAACATAAACTTTATTTATAGGTTTAAAAATTGCACTTCATGAAATCCTGAAAAGTATTCCTTTAGACTTTTTTAAACCCAGAATATCACTGCTAGCCAAAGAAAGAATTAATGAAAAGAAGAAATGCAAAGACACACAACCAAGGGTTTTAAACCAAACATAAATGTAGTATAGCATCATAAAATTTTTAAATAAGAGAAAGATTATGATTCTCTCCTCATCCCAAAAACTTGCTTTCTGGAGCCAGAAAAAATTCACAAGAAAAAACAAATACTGATCCTACTATATGAAAAGAAACCAAAAGCAAATGTATTCTTACCTGGAAGTTGGAGCCTGAGAAAGGATATGATTCCAATTTAAGGGAGTATAAACTACATCAACATAGCGTATGCCAGAGGCTGACTGTGATAGTTAGCCTCCAAGATGTCTCTGAAGCTCCTCGCCTCCTGGTTTTCCTTATATCTATGTCCTTATGTAGTCTTCTCCCACACTGGATCATGGCTAGCCTGTGTGGCCAATAGAATACTGCAGGAATAAAAGACATTGCCACTTCTACCTTGTTCTAGCTCAGCTTATTAGCTCTGGGGGGTGTCAGTTGCCATGTTGTGAGGACACTCAAGCAGCCTATTAAGACACCCAACAAGAGTTTGCAAACGTTAGCCAGGACCAACTTGCCAGCCACATGAGAAAACCACTTTGGAAGCAGATCTTCCAGCCCCAGTCAAGTCTCTAGGTGACTGCAGCCCTGGCTGACATCTTGATTACAATCTCACGAGAGACCCCAAGCTGAAATTGCCCAGCTAATCTGCTTCTCGATTCTTGAACCACGAAACTGTAAGATAATGCTTATTGTTTAAAGCCACAGCATTTCGGAGTAATTTGTTATGCAGCAATACATAACTAATACACTGGCCTTCTCAACCTGATAGGCAGATGTCCTGACAAAAGACATTTACATCTTTCTGAAATTGGAAGGGCTCAATCCTTTTGTTCTACAAGTTAATAAACTCAATTTTATTAGTTCACCCAAAAGTTATGAGGCCCTAGGAGATCAGTCATGCCCACAAGACACCAAACTCACAACAGCTTTACTGTTAATCCAGAATGCCAGTTTATTAGTTTACAAAGGGAAGTAGAGCAGCCATTGCCCAGAATGTTAAATATATTCAAGTGGCCAAATTAAAATCCAACGGTTGTTTTATGAGGATAGGATTAGAAGAAAGGTCTTTGGACATTCTAACAGTATGTCCACAAAACCATGGGAGCTGAATTTAAAAACCCTTTTTCTCTTCTAGGGGTATTTCGGCCAAAAGCACTAATCATTTAGAACCAGAGCTCTCCCTTGCTCATGCTAGGTAGAAGGGCAAATTCTTTGCCATCCAACTCCCCTGCTCCTATACCCATGATGTCAACAAAAGTTTCAGTCATTGCAATTTTACCTCAGACGAGACGTTACAGTTAATCACACTGTTGTAACTTTACAATTTCTTCCTCATGAGATTTTAGGTAAAATCCCATGTTCCCCTTCTTAGCCAAATCTTTGGTAAGAGTCCCACAGAAAACTGATTCCATAGATTTATACTAATCTTTTCAACTGCAAAGAGGGACATTCCTTGATGACACAAAATTCTAGAAATATAACTTCTCAGGATACTTCAAACCTCTCCTTTCTGAAAACTCCCTGGTAAGCATTGACTTGTTTGTCACTTATCACCCCATTGTGAGAGAGAGAAAGTAATGCTTTCTGTAGTCAGTGACTTACTTCAGAACAAGCAGCACCCTGACTTGCTAAAACCTGCAAATATAATAGGTTCCAAGAGTCTTTAATTGGTAATAGCGCTGTAATCATTATTAGGGGAGTCTTAAACATTGGAGTTCAGCCCTAACTTTTCATGGAAAGCATTTATACTTTTCCATAAACTATTTCTTCATTTTGCAATCAAAAATAAACTGCTTTTCTATCCCAGGCACACCAGCATGTTGAAAGTGCTGCTGAAACCCACATGCAGACAAAATCATCAGTTTTTCTTTCCTTCTGAATGCTTTTGTCTTACACACATGTAAAACCAGACAGGTAAAACCAACCAGAGAAGTTCCTGTGCCTTTGCTCTTCACTTCCTTCCTCCTCCCCAATCAAATTCCTATCTCAGCTGCTTATTCCTCCAGAGAACTAATTTATTATTGCCTGATAATCTACTTACTGTGTTACCCTTCCCAGAGGGTTTGCATTTTCACCAGGTAAAATGCCTGTCTAGACATATTTCAGACCTCAGGGACCTCTGATAAGGTCATGGCTTTTAAACTTCAGTATTATAAGGATCATTAAGAACTTATTTAGAATGCTATTCTCTTTTCTCATTCCAACAGATTTTTCCCATAAATGTAAGGTAGAACCCAGAGACCTGCATTTATAACAATGCACCCACCTACCCCTACCCTCGTGATGCTTATGCAAGGGGTCTGAAGATGACTCTTTGAGGAAATGTTGTAAAGGAAGGTATTTGAGGACAAAGGAAGTCTTGGTTATCAGAAACTATTCACAACTATAGCTCTCTCCCTTTTTCTTCAACTAGCATCAGCACCTACTTGCAATTCATTTCCTAACCAGTTGCAGTTTCTCTGCTGCTCACCCTGCAAATCCAGATCCACAAGTGCCCGCCTTTTCAACCGGCATATAAATTGCCCATTGGATCAGAGGACCTTCATTTTAATGTCAAGTTCCTGTTCTCTGTTATTCTAATTCTGAGAGTTTTATTCTAGTGACATCATTGATTCATATGCCATGATCCCTGGCCTTAGACTTCTCCCTGTTCTGTCCTTTTAGCACTTGCCTGCCTACCAGGATTCCCAAGCTCAGTAAGTTGTCCATTCCTGGTGACTACAAACCCCATTCACTCTCCCATTTTACTGACCTGGAGCTCAGGATCCTGAATGTTTCCAGGAGTCACTTAAATCTTTTAAAATGTGGGTAATTAGGAATGGGACCCAGAAACACATGTTTAATGAGTTCCCCAGGTGACTCCTACGTGTACTCAGTGTGAGAATCTGTACTCAGTGTGAGATTCTGTTCACAGGTGTCAAACAGTTTCTCAAACTTGCCTAATAATAAAAATCATCTAGAGCAGAGGGTCTTAACAAGGGGTCCATGAGCTTGAATTTAAATTCAAAAAAACATTATTCCTGTGGGGATGTGTTGGTGAGGGTGTGATATATTTACTAAATAATACACACTATAGTGTGGACTTAGTAAGGGGTCTGTGGTTTTCACCTGACTGGCAAAGGGGTCCATGGGACAAAAAAGGTTAAGAACCTCTGATCTAGAGACTGGGCAAAAAATACAATTTCCCAAACCTCATCCTCCAGTGATTCTAATTAGGGAGGAGGTGGGCTTTATTTTTAATAAGTGTTCTAAGTAATACTAGTAATCAGGCAATTTGGGAAAACCGTGGTCTAAAGTAATATTAAGGGTTAAGGGCAGAGAAAACGTTTTGAGTTCAGTTTTATATTAGGTTGAATATTAAAGTTAGGAGAAGGAAGCTAGCCAGTATTAGAGAAGTAATCCTCAGAAGATAACATGTAGCTTAACAAGGAATCTGGCACTCATAATTCATCTCTCACAAATGCAAATATTGTAAGTGGTAATGAAGGGATTCTTTTTTTAAATACTGGAGTCCTTAAAACTGATGTGGCAAGAGAGTTTTTTTCATTGCCTTTTAAAGAGATGCATAACTTCAATTCTTTGCATCATGTTTCAAATTTAGCCTTGCCAATAGAGCATTTAAATTGGGAAAATCTTTGGCATTTATACTGTAAATATAAGACTATTTAAACTATACATCTTTGAAACGCACTTCTAACTACATAACTACTACTGAAATTTATTTTAAAATGTTCTGAGTTAAATATTGGTAGCCCACGTCTCTCTCACCAACCAATAAATTTCTGCTAAATCTCAGAATCTCTTTGGAATTGTTTTAGTAGTACAAATCATTGATGCCCTAAAATAAATAATGAGAATGGGAGAAGAGGTTCAAATATTGATTTAATAAGACTAGGCACCTGGTGTCACTGTTTTTACAAGTCGTTCAGTAATAATTAAATTACAAAAAGTTCATGGATTGCAATTATAAATGTATGTCTGTACAAATATGCTACAAAATGCGAAAAAATATTGAGAAATATGCTAGAAGTTGGAGGTGGAAAGCCCTATGTAGTCTCCAGTTTGTGCATGTAATGTATAGGATTCCTCTTTTCAGTAGTGTCATTCCTGAGGAGAGAACTCAAGGATTAGTTATTGGAGATATATGATCTGACTTCAAATCCTGACTGTCACTTATCAGCTGTATGACCTGGGCAAATTACATCATATTTCTGTACCTCAGTTGCCTCAACTATAAAGAAAAATAACAGCTCTTGCCTATTTCTAACACAAAAGGTAGAAACATTATCCTGAGATAATGTTTCTAAACTGAAAGAAAACTCATTTATGAAAATGCTATATAAATTCAAGCTGCTTCACAAACACGATGTATTATTTTCCAACTCTGCTTTATCCAATTGTGTTAATAATTTTCCTTATCACAAAATTGTTTTTTAACAAAATATCTTCCCCACGTTCTTTCTCCCCCATATTCTATTGCACCATCCAAAGCTTTTTCACCAATGTGTCTGCCAAGTTCAGAGACCTTTGGGGCCACCTTGCCTTTGCCACATCTGATGCTAACGCAAATTACCGGTGCCAGGACTAGGAAGGATCAGAAGGCTAAGGACCCTCATGCTGGTCAGGCCCCTGAAACACTCTCCACCCTAAGCATGTGATCAGGCTCGGGCCCAGAGTTCTGCTGCCATGTCCTCTTCTCACTTGCTCTATTTTCCTATTGCTGCTGGAACAAATTACCACAAACCAAGTGGCTTAAAACAACACACATTTATTCTCTTACAGTTCTGGACATCAGAAGAAGTCCTAAATGGGCCTTGGTGGGCTAAAGTCAGAATATCATCAGGGTTGTATTCCTTCTGGAAGCTCTAAAGGAGTCTAGAAGCCACCTGAATTCCTTGGTCATGGTCCCTTCCTCCATTGTCAAAGCCAACATCACATCTTCAAACATATCTCTCTCCTTCTTCCCCACCCTCCCCTCTCCCTTCCCCTCTCCCCTCCAATTTCCCTCCCCTCCTCCCCTTCTCCCCCAGTCCCTCCCTTCTGATCTCTTTCTCTGACTCTGATCCTCCTTGCATCCCTCTTAGAAGAACCTTTGTGACTACATTGGGCCCACCTGGATAATCCAGGATAACCCCCCCAAATCAAGAGCCTTAACTTAATCACATCTGCAAAGTCCCTTTTGCCAACTAAGGTAATATATTCACAGATTTGGGGGCTTAGGGTGTGACATCTTTGAGGGGAGCATTATTCTGCCCACCATACGTACTCTATTGATGTTCTACCTTTGGAGGATATCTCCCCAAGATCAGCTGCAAAGTAGGAGTCTGTCTGCCCAGGTCCTTACCCTATTGTTCCCAATAATACTTGGCTACAAACACCTTTCATTTTAAAAGTTTTTATTGCTAATCAGCATGGAAAATTAATAGAGGCAAGGAAAGTGTTAAATGGGGGACATTATAAATGTCGAGGAAATCTGACAAAGTTAGAAATAGTAGACCACAGTGGGTGAAAACCCAGACTTTAGTATCAGCAAGACCTGAGTCAGAGTCCCGGTTACCAGCTTGTGCATTAACTACATCTCAATTTATTCCGGTTGGTTACTACTCAAGTCAGACTGGGGATCTGCTTCAGTATAAATAAGCCTCCTCTGGAGAGAGACAGTTCGACAATCTTCAGGATTGAAAAAGAAATAGCCACATAGTGTTGTGAAGGAGTAGAACGTCTTAGATGGGCCATGGCCTCTGGAGCCAGGCTACCTGGTCAATTACTTAAGTCTCAGGGCACTTAGACCAGTGCCTGATACACAGAATATGCTATGAAAGTGTTGGCTTTGCTGTGATCATGGGGGTTTCTTAGCCAAGAAATAGTCTAAAAGAGAGAGATTAACGTATCAATATTGAGCAGGGACAATTACAGTGTGGCTGATAAGAGTATTAGCTAAATTGTGAGAGCTTACTATGTGCCAGGCACCTCACTGAGCAATTTATATGATCTCATTTAATCCTTACAACTACGCTATAAAATTGATGTATTACAATTTCCATTCAACTGTGAGGTTCATATAATCTTCTTCCTTCCCGTCCCGAAGCCCCAGACAATGTTGTTTCTTACTCCCTGCCTTTGCTTACACTCTCCCCTTCCTCCCCTTACCCTCACCACCCCATCGCACTTACACCCTTTGCCTTACCATTTACTCACCCCTCCCCATCTCCCAGGCTGGGTTAGGAGGGCTTCCGCAGTTCTCCTACAATCATCTATTCATACTACTACTATCATAACACATAAAATCACATCATATAATATTTTTATGTATCTCACTTCCCATTACACTGTGAAGTCTTGGCAGCCAGGACCAAGTCTTCGTAACAGTTATATTCTAGCCTCTTATATAGTAGCTGGCACATAATAAATGTTCAACACAGTAAGGAAATACGAAAAGTTTAGACAAGTGAAATCATCAGAGAAACATACAAAGCATTTAAAGATTTATTATATGGGGCTACTCATATCACAAGTTGGAACTAATCTAAATGACCAGCAACAGGGATTGGTTAAATGTATTCTATTTCCCCCAAAAATCCTCTCCCATGTTTTCCAAGATAAAGTCATGGAAAAGTGCTTGTTATATAATACTTTGGGAAACAAGTAGGAAACAAAACGATATAGATAATGTGATTGCAACAGCGTTAAAAAATAATCATACGAATAGAAAATATACTGTAAAAAAATACTAAAATACCAACTAGTTGTATGTTTATGAGTGAATTGTGGGTGATTTTTATTGCCTTCTGAAACTTTTCAATTTTTCAAATGTTCTACAAAAAAGTCAGAAAATTATCATTTTTAAAACACTTTTACACAATACACATTCATTGTAGAAAAATTAGAAAATTCGGATAAAAATTAAAATCACATGTAATACTACCTGTGGCCTTTGGGCAGTTTGATGTAATTATGAATTCCAAAAATATAATTGGATCATGCTTGTAAACTGATCTGTTAATCTGGGCATGATTAAAGTTATGATTAGGGCGTTGACTGGGCCACGTCAGTAGGGCGTTGAGCCCCACCCCTTGGTGGGTGGGGAATCGAATATAAAAGGCAAGGCAAAGGACAGAGTAGAAGCGGTTTTTGAGAAGCAGTTTTGATGTTGGAGAAAAGGCCCCAGAAGAAAAGTGAGCCGTTTGCCTGATAGTCTGCAGCTGACCTTGTGGAGGAACCAGAAGAGCTAAGCCCAGAGAGAAACGCAGCCCCGGGAAGAGAGGAACACAAGAAGCCTGAACCCTGGCAAACGTCAGCAGCTGTCTTGCTCCAACACATGGCAATGGACTTTGGTGAGAGATGAAACTTGATGCTTTAAGGCCTGGTATCTTTGGACTTCTACCCCAAATAAATACCCTTTATAAAGATGAACCCATTTTTGGTATTTCACATTATCACCCCTTTGGCTGATTAATACACTACCATAACCACTGTTAACTAGTAACTAAAATGCAGAATTTTAATTGCCTGAACCTGGTAAGGTGCGATTGGGAAACAGCTTTTCTTTCTTTTCCTACCACTTCCTTTCAAACTGGCTTTGTCAGCTCTCCCTTCCCTTCCCCTTAGACATTTTGAGTGAGTCCCATTGCTTTGCCTCTCACTTTCAGGTATAAGAACAATTTATCTTCTCTCCCATCTCAGAACTGATCCAAGGATTAGAGACCTGCTGGGGGACGGTGGTGGGGCAGGGATTGTTCTTTAGCCCTCCTTGCTCTACTTCCTCCCCCCTTCTTCTGGCTGTGACTAGGAAGTTGGGTCTGACTTAGGAGGAAGGATGAGAAGAAAAGGACTTTCACTTAGCTGATACTTTTGTATCAATTACCTGCTGTCATGGCAGGTGAACAAATTTCAGTCCTCTATCATGGAGTGAAGGTCATTATCATGGGTACATCCATCCGGATCATTCCCTGACACCAACAATGCTCTCTGGGTACAAACCCTCCCCTTAGCATTTGCTTCTTAGACATTCACCCACACCCTCTTCAATGTCCATTTGTCTCACAATCTTTGTCCCTACCTATCCCCACTGCTGCCCTTTCTCCAAAATCTGCAGGCAGCCTCCCAAAGTCAGGCCTGTCCAAACAAGCGGCAGTCACCAATTTCCTTACATTTGGTCCCAAAGTCCTGGGCACAGATATCCAGTTTTCCATTGAAATCTCTCATATTCCACACCTGTGCATTTCTGTTCAGCACAGTGAAGATCTGTGCATTTGTGCTGTTCACAGACATCCAGGAGAAGAGTGAAATACTAAGTTTCGCTTCTTGCAAGAACCCTTCCCATCTCATCAAGGGGCTCGCTTGGGGGCCCCTTCATTTGTTTTGTAGGGAAAACAAATGGGTCCCTCCACTACTCCTTCAAAGAATCCTCCTCTCAAATATCCAGGTTGCACTTAAAAAGGCTGCGGATGGTGACGGATACTGAGCGAATCTGGCCCAGTATCTTGTAGCCAGTCCCCTGGGGATGTGCCTAGCACATCTTTTGAAAATGTGGGGGTACTTAATTTCCATTGTCCTCAGCTTTGAGCCTTTACTCAGAATTCCATGACAACAGAAGTCTCATTTAACATCAGTTATATATATATATATA